>PVIH01015322.1:0-50230 GCA_004025045.1 Sigmodon hispidus | reverse complement strand
GCTCAGTGGGTAGGGAGATTGTAGCCCAGTGGGTAGGGAGCTTGTAGCTCAGTGGGTAGGGCACTTGTAGCTCAGTGGATAGGGAGCTTGCAGCTCAGTGGGTAGGGTGCTTGTAGCTCAGTGGGTAGGGTGCTTGTAGCTCAGTGGGTAGGGTGATTGTAGTCCAGTGGGTAGGGAGCTTGTAGCTCAGTGGGTAGGGTGATTGTAGTCCAGTGGGTAGGGAGCTTGTAGCTCAGTGGGTAGGGAGATTGTAGCCCAGTGGGTAGGGAGCTTGTAGCTCAGTGGGTAGAGAGCTTGTAGCCCAGTGGGTAGGGAGCTTGTAGCTCAGTGGGTAGAGTGTAGCTCAGGGGGTAGGGTGCTTGTGTAGCACCCATGAAGCCCTTAGGCTCCATCCTCAGCACTACTTAAACCAAGTATGGTACGTGCCATCCTAGCATTCGGAAGATGGAAACAGGTGAATGAGGAGTTCGAGGTCAGCCTGGGCTAGAGGGATCCTGTCTCAACAGCAAAACAACAGTCAGAGAGGGCTAAGGCTTCACCTGCCCGGGAGCCCAGCATTCTGGAGACCGAGGCCGGAGGAGAACAAGCAAGTTCCAGACCATCAGCCTGCCATGCAGAGAGTGTCCCCAAGAAAAATAAACAACAGCCAGCAGCGGGGCGTCAGTGTGGGAGCTGCCGCAGGAGCAGCTGGAGAGGGGGCCGTGGAAGCAGATGGCGCGGGGACGTTGTGGGCCCACTTCCGGGGAGCTTTCCGGGGCCTGGCAGCCCCCTCCCCCCGCCTGGAATTTTTGTATCTTAGGGGTGCATTTAAACTTCTCACCGTTGCTGATGATGCCAGCGACGGGTTTGTGGGACCCACTGATCCTATAACAGCATTAACTGGGGCACAGAGAGTTTGGGCTGTTGATAAATGCCACACAGAAGCATCTCCAGATTCGAAGAAAACGACCATGACTGTGGGTGCTAAACTAGACCTCTGAGTTCAGATTCCGTTTATGCCTCGGTAGTGGGGGTTGCTGGTCTAAGACACACACCTCTGTGAGTGAAACGCTGGCCCAGCAGGATTCCATCTCTTCCCCTCTGCCAGCCAACCCTTGGCTGCTCAGTGGTCCAGCACCTGGCAGTTTCCGCCCCCCTCCAATGGGCTGTGGGGACGGATGGCATCACTGGTTACCATGGCAAACACCCTTCTAGGGACGTGGGTAGCCTGGAGCCCACCATTATAAAAATAGTCCGTGTCCCCAAACTGGCCATCCCAATGAGTTTGTCTGTTAGGCTGGGCATGCTGGGAGAGTCCATTTCCCCGATCTCCCACTCCATCTCTGCCTCAGTTTCCCAACCTGTACAGTAGATGCTCAGTAAATGAGACACAACATGGGTAGTTTCTGCTTAGGCTGATGCTGGATTAAACTATAACAGGAATCATAACAACTGACACTAACATCCTCTGATTATTAGTGTAGCCTTCCTGATGATAAACCCACTTCACAGCTGGGGAAACTGAGGCACGGCTTCTCTAAAGCATCTCAAGGAGTTGTGAGATTCTAACGGACCTTTCTCAAAAGTAAGAGGGTGCAGTTGGTGGTGCAAGCCTGTTATAGCAGCAGTTGAAAAGCTGAGGCAGGAGAATCACTGTGAGTTCTAAGCTACCCTGGGCTACATACAAAAAGTCTGTCTCAAAAACAGAGCCATGGTCAGCTACATAGCTGGGCCAGTCAAGCCACCCGCCACACAGCCTGGTAGCCTGTCTCCTTCCCTGGAATCCAGACTGAAAAAGGAAAAATTCCATTCTTGCAAATTGTCACACATGTACCATGATAGACACACACACACACACACACACACACACACACAGAGTAATATATTGCATATTTTAAAAACCTAGAACATCAAGAGATCAACCTACAGTCAAAAACTAGGCAGAGGGGGCTGGAGAGATGGCTCAGCGGTTAAGAGCACCGTCTGCTCTTCCAGAGGACCTGGGTTCGATTCCCAGCACCCACATGGCAGCTAACAACTGTCTATAGTTCCAGTTCCAGGCAAACACCAAAGCAAATAAATAAATAAATAAATAAATAAAGTTAAAAAAAAAAAAAAAGAAATACTAAAAACTAGGCAGAGATGTCTCTGGGAGTTCCAGAGATAACAGAGCAGTGCTAACTCAGCTCAGGGAGTTCTTGATCTCTGAGTTCAAGGCCAAACAGCTGGGCTTCAATGGCTCACATCTTTAATCCCAGCACAGGGAAAGCCAGGAGTGGTGACCTACGCCCTTAATCCCATAACTCCAGAGACAGAGGTCTTTCTGTGTTTCTGTGAGTTCAAGGCTGACTACCAAATAGGGCAGCTCATGCCTTTCATCTTAACCTGGATGGGACACAGCTGGGTGAGAAGGGTATTTAATGCAGGTTTGGGAAAACAGCAGCAATTAGAAATGACCAGGAGTGAGGCTGAGGAAGCTGGAAGAGAGCTGGGTGAGATTTGACTGTGGTGTTTCCTCTCTCTGATATTTCAGCCTTTCCCAGACATCTGGCTCTAAGTCTTTTATTACAATCAGAATTTGTCACACACACACACACACACACAGCACCATTACCATGTGTATGTGCTCAGAAGGGACTCTGAAGTCCCAATGGATCCCAAGGCCAAGGTTCTCTTTTGCCTTATGTGTAGTACAGGCAGCCAGAGTTGGTGTAGACAATTTTGTTTGCTTGTTTTTCAAAGCAGGGTTTCCCTGTGTATCTCTGGCTGGCCTGGAACTCAGAGATCCTCCTGCTTCTGCTTCCCAAATGTTGGGATATAAGCTGTGGGATATCGTCACCCAGTTGGTTTCATTATTTTTATTACACTTATTTATCTTGTGTGTGTGAACACACACAAACACACACACACACACGTGAAGACAACTTACAGGAACTGGTTCTCTCCTTCACTGGGCACTGAACACAGGTGGGCAGGTTTGGCAGCAAGCGCCCTTACCCACCACTCAATCAACTTGATGGATCCTCTCCACTCCCATTGGCCGGGTCAGGAACTGGTCTCATTGGGCTTGAGAGCCGAGTAGGAAATACTCCTCCGGGGCGAGTACTAAGCCTCTGGACACAGCATGGCAGGCCACCTTTGGTGTGAGGACCCTGAGGCAAGTGATGTGAGCAAGTCTTGACATGGCTGGGTCATGAGAGGCTGATGTTGGTGGAGTGGGTGGGAGACTTCAGGGGTTCACTTTCTTTTCTTTTCAGAAGGAGCTGAGTCTTCCACGACGGGGGCGAGGGTAAGTAATCTATTCAAAGATTAATACATTACCTTTCTTTTGCCATTTTTGTGTGTGTGCACACGTGTGTGCATGCGTGTGTATACATGCATGCGTGTGTGTGTGTGTGTGTGTGTGTGTGTGTGTGTGTGCGTCCGTGCGCGCGCCCCTTCCTTTGTGCCTCGGTGCGCTGGAGAGCTTGTCATCCCCACCTCTCCCAAGCTGAGATTGCAAGTGGGCTACCAGCACCTACGGGTTCTAGGGATCCAAACTTTGGTCCTCATCGCCAACAACACGCTTTAACCACTGATCCTATCCCAACATCTCCCCTCCGTTTTTCTTTTAAAAGAACATTTCCCAACCCAAGCATGGTGTGGTGGCACCTGCCTGTGATCCCAGCAGCACCCTGGAGGCTGAGACAGGAAAATTGAAAGTTCCAAGCCAGCCTGAGCCACATGAGACACTGCCTTTAAAATATAAATAAAAATTAAAAAGCCATTATCTGCAGGGTTTAACGCCACCGTAGCAGATTCGAAAGTCATAGGCTCCAGATTGTTCAGCGGTAAGGCAATTGCTGTTGTGCTCGGCACCCAAACACAGTCCCACAAGTTGTCCTGACCTCCAGATGTGTGCAGAGACCCCTTGCGTTAGATAAATAAATGTACAAAAAGAAAGAGATTTGATTCTCAGCTCTGGGGGAAAAGATATGACATAGTAGCTTCTAACCAAAGTATATTGGAATGGGCTTGCTACCCCGGTGACAGAGACTCCTTTTGGTACCCGCCAACAGAATCTGTGGGGCTGGCATCATCTGGGGAGATCCGGAGCTCAAAGAACGTTTTGTTCTATGCATCCCGGGGGTTTACATATGGATAAACAAAGTCCGCGGGTGAGGCTTGCCTCCTGTTCACTGAGATCAAACAACCCTAGACATCCCACCTTTACAGGATATATGTGCCTCAGTTGCTGAGAAGTTCAATGGTTTTTTTGTGCTGGGTCTTCCCTGTTAGGAAGGAGAGGGTTCAGCCTCTCTGGCGCTGGGGTCCTTAATATGGATACAAATTGTGAAATTTGTGTGCTCTGGGGAAATTAAAGAGAAAGAGACAGAGGCGCTCGGGTCCCTCGGAGGAGGTGAAGTTTGATCTTGGAGAGCGAGCAGTGGAGTAGGGCAGCCAATGTGAGGACAATAGCATCCCACAGGTTGTACTTAGCAGTGGAGGAGGAGCTGGATGAGGTAGAGAAGGAGATGTGGGTTCTGAGAGCGGGTCTCAGTGACCCCAAGTCATGCGCACTATGGCTGGACTGGGGCGGGGCTGGACCTTGCCCCGAGTGCGCAGTGAAAAAACGGGGTCGGAGGAGCGCAGTACATCGACCTACAGGGTAAAGTGAGGGTCAGAGTCCTTGGGGAGCTGCCAGCCCTGCCACCCGACCTGTAAGGAGCTCTTGGCTGTCAGGACCTTGTCTGAGGGGGAGCGAGGATGGGAGGCAACAGATCTGGTGGGAGGTCCCGGTCCGCAGGGCCCAGATCGCTGAGTATCCCAGAACCCCGGGCTAAGGAGGGTCGCACTGCACCGCCCCTCCCCATAGCCTGCTGATTCTCTTAGCCAGGTTGTGGGTTGCGCATGCTCCATGGCTTGATGCTCAGACCTACCCCACTGTGAGAGGCTCCGCCTCTGTCCCCACCCGCAACAGTTCTTCCATGTCCCGCCTTCAGACAGTCCCTAGAGCCAGCCCAGAGCCCACGCCCACTCAGCGGCCCCACCCGCCTCAAGCCCTGAAAATTGCTTCCACGCACCCCGCCCATCGATCGCATTGTGGGGCCCCGCCCACCGGCCACACTGGACCCTGCCCCACATCTCATAGCTCTGCCCCATCCACAGCGCGGCTGCACTCCCGGAAGCCCCGCCCACTCCCCAGCTCCTCCCACCGCCACGCCCCATCCGTAGCCACGCCCACATCTGCAGCCCCGCTCCCTCCAGGTTGACAGATCCCGCCTGACCCCACCTGTGGCCCCGCCCCTCGCCCCGTGGCCCCGCCCTCTCCGTCCCTAGTCCCAGCACATCTGCTCGCCCGGTACCACCGAGCGTCGCTTCCCGCACCCACCGCCATGAAGTCCCGTAGGGAGAAATTGCTGATCCCCGCGCTGACGCTCGAGTGAGTACCGAGGCCTGCCTGAGCCCCGCGGTGCGGCGCACAGGGGTCACGCCGAGTCGCCGCGGGGTCACCGCCCGCCTCTGTCTTGCAGTCTGTCGCCGCCGAGCAGCCAGAGCCCATGCCTGCTGAGCCCCGGCAGTCCGTGCAGCCCGTGCAGCCCATCGCTGGGCCTGCAGCCCTGGAGGTGAGTGGCGCCGCCCTGTGCGCGCCCTCCTCTCGGGCCGTTCACAGCTCCAGGCCACCCCAGGCCTCGGAGTCACCCTCTCCCCGGCTCCGGATCCGCAGGAGTGCCCACCTGCAGGCTAGTGTTGGGCCGGTGTGCAAGGCGACGCCAGGCCCAACGACTTCCCGAGACAGGTGCTGGATTCCCAGGGCCCTGCCAGGTTGTGACCTGGGGGACCCGCCCGAAACTCCTCCCTCTGGTCACTCGCAAGCCCAATCAGGCTACACTAGACCGAAAACGGCCAGCTCACCGGAGGCCGGCTCTGCCCTGACCATGTTTCCCAGATCAGAGTTAGGCCTGCTCCGATTCCCTAAGCTGGGGGCCAGCTTGGCCACCACACCCTACTGAGAATCGCAGCACCTTCGGTGGCTACTGGACTGGTTTCAGAGGCTTACCTCTCTGAAAGTCTTGACTTATCTGGGAGGGAGCCGTTTACACCTTAGTATGAATGAGCTGCTCAGCACATTATGGAGGTTTTTGAATGGGGGAAAGCCTATAACGTTATGGAATTCACGCTGAATTCCAGACGATGATCGGGTTACCTTTATTCACCCAGCAAACACTCTGTAGGCATCTACCAGAATGCCAGGTAAAAAGTCCATAGCTGTGAGCAAGAATAACAGCGTTCTCAGTTGGCTGAAGGAGGTGGCCAGGGAACACATGAGTGACTAACGAGAAATGTTCAAATGCTGACCCGTTGAGGAGGAGAAGTGAGCGCTGATAGGAGATGTGAACAGAGTTAGGTGAACGATAACTCCAGGCAACCAGGGCTGAGTGTGCAATGAACCTGGGGCAGGCTGGGGTTTTTCTTTAAGTCACCTTTTGAGTGGAATAAAGGCATGCAGGAAAGCTGGTATGCCTGGAGCTGGCAGGGTTTGCCCAGTAAGAGGCAGGAAATGCTGTTGCTACACTTAATAGGAGTTGGTGGAGAAGGCCAGGGACACCCTGGGAGGGACCCTGGCTTGGGGTGCTTGTGACTGAACAGGTTTATCTGGAGGAAATGGAGGAGGCACTGTTGGGGACCATGTAGTCACAGTCACCACCAGAGGGCAGCAGAAATCCACACAAGGCTCCAGCACGCCTCTGTACTGGAACAAGATAGATCTATCTGATTTGTTTGGCAACCATTTGTACCTCAGTGTGAAAGAGTCCCTCCCGCGTCCCATAATCCCTAAGGTCCCAGATCTTGTGCAACCCGCCCGCCTCTCCCCCTCCATCTCCACACTTGCCATCGCTCCGTTCAGAGTTCTGCTCCCTTCCTTTCATATTTGAAGGTCTCCATCACTTCCAGAGAATGGAAACTTTCCATGTGCACTCTTTCCTTCCATACACCAGCTCCCGCAACTGGACCCCATCGGGACTGATTTCTGTGAGCTTTTTTTATTTTTTTTGGACTGTTTTTTTTTTAGATGCTAGGCAAAGGTTCCGCCTTTAAGCCACGCCCCCAGCCCCTCACTGGAGGATCCTAGGCAGGCTCCACCCTGAGCCACGCCCCCAGCCCCTCACTGAGGATCCTAGGCAGGCTCCACCCTGAGCCACGCCCCCAGCCCCTCCCTGGAGGATCCTAGGCAGGCTCCACCCTGAGCCACGCCCCCAGCCCCTCACTGGAGGATCCTAGGCAGGCTCCACCCTGAGCCACGCCCCCAGCCCCTCACTGAGGATCCTAGGCAGGCTCCATCCTGAGCCACGCCCCCAGCCCCTCACTGAGGATCCTAGACAGGCTCCACCCTGAGCCACGCCCCCAGCCCCTCACTGGAGGATCCTAGGCAGGCTCCACCCTGAGCCACGCCCCAGCCCCTCACTGGGATCCTAGGCAGGGGCTCCACTCAGACCACGCCCCCAGCCTGTCTCTGTAGGATTTTAGGGGAGGGAGGGGGCCTCCACCTCACTCTTGGTCCCTTCTAATTGCTGCTGTTTTCCTAAATCTGCCTTAAATATCCTTCTCGTCCAGCTGTGTCCCATCCAGGTTGGGATTAAAGGCAAGAGCTACTCTATTTGACAGTCAGCCTTGAACTCACAGAAACACAGAAAGACCTCTGCCTCTGGAGTTATGGGATTAAGGGCATAGGTTGCCACTCCTGGCTTTCCCTGTACTGAGATTAAAGGTGTGTGCCATTGAAGCCCAGCTGTTTGGCCTTGAACTCAAAAGATCCAGAACTCCCTGAGCTAAGTGAGTTACCACTGCTCTGTTATCTCTGGAACTCCCAGAGACACCTCTGCCTAGTTTTTGACTAGTTTCTGCCTAGCTGATCTCTTGATGTTTCAAGTTTTATTAAATATGTAACATATCACCACCAGGGTTTCTCTGTTTAGCTTTGACTGTTCTGGAGCTCACTCTGTAGACCGGGCTGGCCTGAAATTCAGATATCCACCTCCTTCTGCCTCCTGAGTGCTGGGATTAAAGGTGTGGGACACCACCGCTGCCTGATGAGGAAACAGTTTTGTGCAGATTAGGTTGTAGGCCAGCTGGACCCTCAGACTTCTCATTATCCTCAGCCTCAGCCTCACGAGTGGTTAGACTGTGTAATTGCTGAGTATTAATTCCCTTCAAAACCTTGACATCTTCAAAGGCTTGGCCTGAATCTCTCTGCTCACAGTGTGTGCTCAGGCAGGCATGCAGCAGTGTTTATTTGATGCTCAGGTGTGGATGAATGGGAAGCAGGCAGAGGACTCTGTTACCCTTCAGGGTTGAAGGCTATCTCTGGTTGGCCCTCTAGGATACAGACACTGCCCTGGGGCCTTGGAGGCCAAGCACAGATGGGATGGAGATTTACTGTGGCCTTCGGGATATGGGTGGACACACACACACAGTGGTTGTGCCCTGTGGCCTGTGGGAAGAGATGACAGGGTCGGGCAGAGTAGGATGCACCTAGGCCTTTGCTATTTAAGCTGCAGCAGCAGAGAGGCCCTGCCAAGGTCCCAGAGCTGGTCATGGTTATATTGGACCTCTGCCCCAAGAGCATTTTATCAGGACTGCAGCTTTGCTGAGAAAGCAATAGGAAGCTATAGAACACGTGTGAACCCTCTGAACTCAGCCTCTCCCTCCAGGCAGGCACACTAGATTAGCAGTCAAGTTCTCCTCAGGGGGAAACTGAGGCCAAGGGGCTGGGAGATGGTGCTTCTGGGTCAGTGTGGTGACTAAGATCAGCAATGAGGGAATAGATGTGTATGGAGTGTGTGTGGATGTATCTTCCTGGAGGAGAGGCCTATGAAACCCAGAATTCCATCCCCACTTGGGTTCCCAGAGTCAGGAGGCTTTGTAGGGAAGTCAGTCCTGACACCCAGAGTCACAGTAACCACTGTAATTCTCCTGTGCTGGGCCTGTCCTTGGGATTCAGAACATGTGCTCCAGCCCCCTTCTCTAGGGCCTACCGTGATATAGTCCTCAGCTTTTGTTTCTGGAAGCCTCCTAGCATCTCACAGAAGTCCCCAATCCCCATCCCAACTTCTAAAGTTTTTGCTCCTCAGGACAGATGTGGGATCTCAAGCTCCATCCCTGGCTCCACATAGCTCTTTCAATAAACCTGACTCTTTTTTTTTTTAAACTTTATTTATTTGCCTTGGTGTTTGCCTGGAACTGGAACTACAGACAGTTGTTAGCTGCCATGTGGGTGCTGGGAATCGAACTCAGGTCCTCTGGAAGAGCAGATGGTGCTCTTAACCGCTGAGCCATCTCTCCAGCCCCAGACCTGACTCTTTTTTTTAAACAATAGAAACACTTTATTTAATAATTGTGGGTCATCATGGGCCAAGTGGTGCATATCCAGGACCAGCAGAAGGTTAGCACAACCTCCGAGCCTCTTTCTGACTCCAACAGGGTGAGCACATCACCCTCTCGGACGGGGCCTTTGACGATTCTGATGATAGAGCCGCTGCTGTCATCCATAAATTCCACAAGTACCGGCGTGCACTGTCCCTGCGAACTGGTCCTGCCCAGCACTTTGGTTACCCTAACCAGCTTGATGGGCTGCATGCCACTCGTGTCCATGATGGCGGCAATGGGGTGGATAAACCTGACTTCTTATTGCAGCCTGTGTGATTAGCTCTGTGAGCACCAGCCCCAGTCTATGAGATACCCTTTCCCATGTCCTCATTTTCTTCTTTCTCAGGGCCAAAGTCAGCATGTGCCTTTGACTGTCTGCCTTTCTTCTTTTTTAGTTCTTGAGAAATATAATTCAGACAGAGCTTGAGTTCTCAGCCTTCTCTCTGGGGCTTCCCACTAGCCAAGCACTCTCCCAGCTGTCCTTGAATTTACTCTTTGAATTTCTTCACTTGCTCCCTGTTTATTCTCTCTATCTAAGACCAACCTCGGTTTCCCAGAGGTGAGCCAACTGTAGTGTTCAGTAGATGTTTATTGACTGACTAAATGAGTGTATCTAGGTTTGTACTACAGCCAGCAAGGGTATGGGACGCCAGACATGGCAGTGTCTGGGGATGACTTGACTGGGCTCCTGTACCTCAGTTTCCTTGGCTATCTGCCTGTCCCAGATAAGGAGTCTAGGCTTCAAATCCTAGCAAGGTCGGGATGCGAGATGTCTAATGGTCCAGGGTGCCGGGTGCTGTTAGAATGACCCCCCACTGGCTACCTAGGGCATATTCCTTTGGTAACTAATTGCATGCGATGTATCCACTTTGGTAATAGATTTCAATGGCCTTGCATACAGGATCTTTTTGTTGCCATCACGCTGCATTTGCCGCTGACATTTTACAGATGGGAAGGAAAGGGGAAGCGCTGGGCAGGGCTGATACCCCAGGAACAGGGACAGACTCGCAAGTACGGCCGCCACCCTACCCTGCCACCCAGGCCCTAGCAATGCCCAGGTGATTGCAGGGGGGGTCTAGCGATGGCCCGCCCTAGCAACAGCCAGGTATCCCCGCCCCTTCTGCTCAGAACCCAGCAACGACCTGCCAGGCCATAGCAACGTTCTGCCCTCGTACTAGAGCCCCTCCCCCGGGTGCCTAGAGCCCTACCAGCCTGTGTTGCAGAGGTTTTTAGCAACGCCCCGCAGAATCCTAGCAACGGTCAGGTAACCACGCCCCATCTGCTCAGAATCCTAGTGAAATTCTGCCTGTGATGTTGAGGTTCATAGCTACGTCCATGTACAGTCCAGAGCCCTAGCAACGCCCCGCGTCATCCATCAAGGCCCTGGGGACGCCCGGGCGCCACGCGCAGGTTCAACTGTGCTCCATCCCAGAGCTTCCAGCAGAGCAAGAGTAAGGAAGGCTCCCTAGTGGCGGTCCCTAGCAACGCCCCACCCTGCCGCCCTCCTTCATAGCAACACCACGCCCTTCGTGCTCCACCCCTCGGCTGGGCGGGGCTCCCGGCAGCGTTTCCTCCTTGCTTCCTCGCGCGCTCCTGGTAGCGCGCGCGCGGCCTCCGGGCCGCTCCAAGGGGCTGAGGCCGAACCCGGCCCATCCAGCCGAGGCCCCGGCACTTGGGAGGTGGCAGCATGTCGGACCCCAGCTACTGGACGGCGGTGGCGGCTCCCGGACACCGCAGCCGCTTGGCCAAGGGTGCGCTGCTACAGCGTTCCAAAAGGTAGGGGAGGTTCGGAGTGCAGGATCGAGCTGGGGACGTCCGAGACTCGAACCCGGACCTGGGCTTGCGCATAGCGAAGAATTTGGGAAGAATGAAGTGGTCTGTGCTGGGCGCTCAGCGGAAACGTTGGCGCAGACTCAAATACTCATGACCCAGGCTGATGAGTGGGTGGCAGGTCTGCAGCCAAGGCATGCCTGGCTTCTTCTCAGCCTAGGTCCTCCTTTGCAAGGTACAAGGCCAAGTAAATGGTGGTGCCTCGACTAGACCCAGGTTCAAATTGCAGCGTAGCTACTACCATGCTGTGTGACCCCAGGGAGTTCCCCAACCTCTCTGTGCTTGGGTTTCTCTGTGTTTAGGTTTGTCTAGATAGGCAAAGTCAGGGTTCCAACGACTCTGAGTGCTGAATCAAAGCGTTGATTGTGCCTGGAGACACTGCAGTGCCCTGCATTGGTTATAGGGCATTCAAGGAACTGTGTAAACAGTTGGCATTGAATGTGTGCTCAGGTAGGATGATCCCAGGTTCTCTGAGATGTCCAATGTGGGTTTTTTCAAGACCTTGCCAGAAAGCATGAGGGAGGGAAACCATCCTATCTAGTCAGCCACCTTTGCAGGACGTGGGGGCAGCAGGGGGCAGGGAGGGGTGTGGCTGCTGTGTGTGTTTTATTCCGAGAGGGGCCGCAGGAAGTCCTGCAGGGACCTTTAGGTTCCGCTTCTGAACCCAGACCTCAGCCTAGGGGGCAATGCCTCTCAGTATCTGTAACCTACCTTCCCTGTGTGGGGAGTAGGCACAGTTGATAGGTCCCCTGACTCGGGGCTGGTTGCTACCGTTGCCTGCCTTTCCACACCTGTGGTTTAGCTGACTCTGGGGGTGTGGCCTCCTGCAGCCAGGCTCTGAGCGTATGTGTCTCTGTAAGGCCGTTTTCACAGGGTGTGTTAGTTCTGTGGACCTCTGGGTGTCCCGATGGGGAAACAGAGCCTCCAGCATCAGCACCAAAGCTGGGCCCAGCTCTTGCCTGTGCCCCTTGCTGATGCGACCACCCAAACCCTCCCTCCCTCCCTCCCTCCCTTCTCAGGCCCCGCCTGTCCTCTCTCTCTCTCTCTCTCTCTCTCTCTCTCTCTCTCTCTCTCTCTCTCTGACACTTCTGCAGAGCTGCGTTGGCGGAGGGCTGTGTGGGCTGCTCTCCTTGTCTCTGTCAGAGCCACTGTTGCTGGGTGACTGTAGGGGGCTGGGAGAAGGGCAGGAACCTAGTGGCTTCATCTCTGCCATGGTGGAGGCGAGGCTCAGGGCCCAGTGGGTAGAAAGCAGAGGCCTGGGCTGGGGGTCAGGGCAAGTGGCCAAAAGGGACATGGGATCCGAGGAAGAAAGAGGTGGGCAATCCAACCTGAGAGTCACCATGCTGACTTTGGGTTTTTCATTGGGTCAAATTAGCTTTTTTTTGTTTATATGTAGCTCAGGCTGGCCTCAAATGCACAGCAGCTTCAGGGACAGAGAGTGCCTGCTTCCCACAGCCACAGGCTGGCAGAGGTCATGGTGTAAGGTGGAGGCCAGAGACTGGGAAGGAAGAGGGCTATGAAGTCTGTCTGTGCATCCTGGTCAGGAGCCAGTGTCCCCGTGAGGCTGGATGGGCTTCCTCTGACCATGTTGGAAGGGAAGACGGAAACAGGTTATGTCCACTTGTCATTCCAGCCAGGCACTGAGAGTCACCCTCTGAGTCCCAAGGCCAGCCTGTGCTGTATGAGACTCTGGCTCAAAAATAAGAGATGTTTGAGCTGGTCGGGTGGCTCACACCTTTAATCCCAGCCCTCAGGAAGTAGAGAGAAGCAGAGGATCTTTGAGTTCCAGGCCAGCCAAGGCCACATTGAGAAACCCATTTGGAAAAACTAAAAGGAATGTTTGCTTAGAGATGACCCGGGTGGATCTCAGAATGCGCTGCTAAGACCCTCAAAGGGACCACGGAGTGTCAGCCAGCGGGGGCGTGGGCTCCCCTGGTCCCTCAAAACTGCCATCTAACATTGTCACCCTCTCCACAGCTGCCGCAGTGGTAACCGAAAGAGCCTAATTGTGGGGACACCCTCACCCACTGTCTCCAGGCCTCTGTCACCACTATCTGTCCCTACTGGTGAGTGGGGAGATAGATGAAGGCGGGTGGCTGGGTCCTAGCTCCACCCTGACCCAATCCTCCCTCCCTCAGCAGGTAACAGCCCCTTGGAGAGTCCTCGAAACTTTTCAGCCGCCGCAGCAGCCATCAATTTCCCCTTTGCCCGGAGGTGAGTGTCCTGGCCTCAGCACAGGAATGGTGCCCTCACAGGGCCAGATCTGCCCTCTCATGGATGTTTTCCCCTCCCTTGGCCCCTTCCTGCCTGGCTCTGATGTTCTGTCTCCCTGTGGCTCCTGCCCTGGCAAACATACGGTCTTCCACAGCCACCTCTCCCATGGTGACAGGTAATTTGCAGTCTTGTAAGGAAAAAGAGGCCGCAGCCATACTCAGAAATCACTAACTCACTAACAGTGTCTTGTTCACTAACCAAGAGCTGACATGGTATGCCCAGGGCCTTCGATTTCACCAAGAATTGAGCCAGCACCCTGGGGCTGTGCTGGGGGAGGGGGGGCACTGTGCCTGCCCGTTGGAGTGTCCTTGAGTTGTTGGAGGGGCTGGGATCCCTCTGAAACAGTAATGGACAGGCCAAGGCTTAGGTGCCCTGTGCATCAGAGAGGGCTTCCTGGAGGCAGCGTCTGAAGACCATGTAAACTGGACCTGGCAGCCTGCAGGGTCCTAAATTCAGAAAATGGAAATCTGCCAGCCCAGCCTGCTGCAAATCCCTGCCAGCGTAGGGCTGTCTTTCCATCTGTCCCTGTCCCTTTCCAGGGCTGATGGCAGAAGATGGTCGCTTGCTTCTCTCCCGTCCTCCGGCTATGGGACCAACACTCCCAGCTCCACGGTGTCGGTACTGATTGCTGCCCTGGGCAGGTGGATGGGATGAGGGTGGACACGAGCCCCTTTGTGGCCTGCAGATGCTTCCTGGGAGGGCTCACAGGGGGCTCGCTCGCCTGGCAGGGGGCAGTTCCCGGGCACTGCTGAGTCCTGCTGAGTCTCACCTTCTTCCCGCAGTCAAGCTCATCTTCCCGGGAGCGGCTCCACCAGCTTCCCTTCCAACCCACAGCGGACGAGCTACGCTTCCTGTCCAAGCACTTCCGCAGCTCCGAGAGCGTGGTGGACGAGGACGGAGGCCGCTCCCCGCGCCTGCGCCCACGCTCACGCAGCCTCAGGTAGGCTTGAGCTGGTACCTCTGCACCCGTGAGCGCCCTTCGGTGCCCCTCACCGACCTCTCACATTTGCAGCCCTGGACGCACATCGGGAACCTTCGACAATGAGATTGTGATGATGAACCATGTGTACCGGGAGCGCTTTCCCAAGGTGCGCGCCCCATCACTCACTGCAGCCCGGTCCCCTGCCAGCCCCACATCATTACCCCATCACACCCCTTTGCCTGTCTGACCATGGCCACGCCCCCGACTGGTCCACCTCCTGGGCTAGCCTCATATGATCCACTTCTGCCCTTTCCACCCTACCCTCCTGCAGGCCACCGCACAGATGGAGGGCCGGCTGCAGGACTTCCTGGCAGCGTTTGCCCCTGACGACCGCCTGGCCCTGGCTGACGGTGTCCTGGGCTTCATCCACCACCAGATCGTGGAGCTGGCACGCGACTGCCTAGCCAAGTCGGGCGAGGCCCTGGTCACCTCCCGCTATTTCCTGGAGATGCAGGACAAGCTGGAGCGCCTGCTACAGGATGTGCGTGGGGGCGGGGTCTAGCAGATGACCACGCCCACAAGGGGGTGGGCTGTGCTTGGGTAACGCCTTTCTGGGCGGGGTTTGCAGGGCCCCAGAAGGCCCCTATCAGAATGTGGGTGGCGCTCCGCTCACCAGGCTCACCCGCCTGCAGGCTCATGAGCGCTCCGACAGCGCAGAGGTGGGCTTCATCGTGCAGCTGGTACGCAAGCTGCTCATCATCATCTCGAGGCCCGCCCGGCTGCTCGAGTGCCTGGTAAGCCACCACCGTGGGTCCTGGGGTTCTGGGGACCGGGTGAAGTGCAGGGGCTCACGGCCTCTCCTCCGCAGGAGTTCGACCCAGAGGAATTCTACCATCTGCTCGAGGCCGCAGAGGGCCAGGCCCGCGAGGACCAGGGTGTAAAGACTGATCTGCCGCGGTACATCATCCGCCAGCTGGGCCTGGCCAAGGACCCGCTGGAAGGTGAGGATCAAGATTCGAACCCTGGGTCCTCTCTAAACGAGGAACATCTGGAGCGCTAAGGTCCCAAGTCATGGCTTTTCTAGAAGACTCTGTAGTTCTGGCCAAAGAAAAATAAAAAAGAAATCGTACCTCCTTTGACAGAGATCCAGCCTCTGAATGACCTTGATGAAGACCAGTCCCCAGCTCCTGGATACTCTGAGGTGTTACAAGCGGAGGTAGTCATGCTTTACCCTTTCCTGAGTGGCTGCAAGAGGGTGGTAGTTTGCAGAAGTGGATGCGTACATAATAAACAGATATGATTTCGGGGGTGTGGCTACAGTGTGACCACCCCATCTTAAAGGTCTTCCACACATGGGCTGAGCTGCAAAGGGAACTGAAAAGGAGAATCTTGAATCATGTATAGAAGTTTCCAGGAAGCAGGCTCTGTCTGTTTAAAACAACCAAAATCAAAACCCAAGAAACTTGGTGTCAAACACTGTTTTGACAAGGTTGGACTGTGGTGGTCAGTGAGACTTAGACTTGGGGACAGCTTTACAGTGGGGAGACCCTAAGCTCTCCCCTTGTGTAGAGCCGAGGCCTGGGCGGTCCGTCCCGGAGAAAGCCCTGTGAGAACGACTTTGAAACCATCAAGCTCATCAGCAATGGAGCCTATGGGTGAGTCCTTGGTCCCTCTGGTGGGCCTGGGCCTCAGTTCTGATAGCTGCTCAGCTTCCCGCTCCTGTGCACAGGGCTGTCTACCTGGTGCGTCACCGGGACACGCGGCAGCGCTTCGCTATCAAGAAGATCAACAAGCAGAATCTGATCCTGCGCAACCAGATCCAGCAGGTGTTTGTGGAGCGCGACATCCTCACCTTTGCCGAGAACCCCTTCGTGGTTGGCATGTTCTGCTCCTTTGAGACCCGCCGCCACCTCTGCATGGTCATGGAGTATGTGGAAGGTAAGGCCCACAGGCTGCCGTGCCCTTCCATCCCCGGAGAAAGCTGTGGAAGTAAGTCCAGAGAATAATGAGTGTGGTCCCTGGAGGGCTCGGGATGGGGAGCTCCAGCAGGTAAGAAGGCCGCTGGGCAAAGGAAGGAGTGTGCAGTTAGTCGGCACCAGTGGTGTGCAGAATGCCATAGTAGAGCTCCACCCTGCTGAGCAGAGCTTGGAGACCCCGCCCCACGATGACGTCAGCAGTCTGGGTGAGGCCCAAGCCTGACCCAGGTCCCCCATATAGGAGGCGACTGCGCGACACTCCTGAAAAACATGGGCCCGCTGCCTGTGGACATGGCGCGCATGTACTTCGCGGAGACAGTGCTCGCTCTGGAATATCTGCACAACTATGGCATCGTGCACCGTGACCTCAAACCTGACAAGTGAGCAGCCAGCCGGGGTGCAGCTTGGGGGGGAGCCATTGGTGCTAGAAGTGGGGTGGGCCCCCCTCAGGAGGTGTCTGGGCATCACAGAGACCCTAGTGGTAGAGGCAGGGCAAATGCACACAGAGGTAAGAGCCACGCGTTTATTTAGTAGCATCTGTATGTGAAGCAGGAATTGCTGGTGTCTCAGCTGTTTGCCATGTGGAGAGGTGAGCAGAAATGTTCAGAACTTCAGCTGATATATTTTTTGTCACGTGCTGTTTATATCTGCACGCGATGTTCTCTTTAGCTGAAACAGTGCACATATACAGTAGTTACAATCTTCATGTAGCCCAGACACACAGGAGGAGCCACGTTAATGAAGAGCAGCATATACATAAAGTGAGCTCTGGAGGGTTTTATTTTTAGGCAGTAGATGTATTTACAAGGTGCATAAAAATATAAGGTCATAGGCAAATATGGTGGCACACATCTGATATCTTAGTGCTTGGGAGACTGAGGCAGGGGTTCAGGAATTTAAGGCTAGCCTGAGCTACCTAGTAAATTTGAGGCCACCCTGGTCCACATGTGCTACCTAGTGAGAATCAGTCTCAAAACAAAACAAAAGCCGTATGTCCAGTGAGGACGTCAGCTAGCCTTGGCAACCATGCAGGGGTCAGCCTTCTCCTCACCCAGCCTGAGTGTCCTGGCCCTGCCCACAGCCTGCTCATCACCTCCCTTGGCCACATCAAGCTGACGGACTTCGGCCTGTCCAAGATAGGCCTCATGAGCATGGCCACCAACCTGTATGAAGGCCACATCGAGAAGGACGCTCGGGAGTTTGTGGACAAGCAGGTGCGACCCAACCCAGGGGCAAGACGGAAAAGCTCACTTCCTCCACCTTCCCCAGGCTGGCCTCACTTCCCCATTTTGTACAGGTCTGTGGGACACCGGAGTACATCGCACCTGAGGTGATCTTCCGCCAGGGCTATGGGAAGCCGGTGGACTGGTGGGCCATGGGTGTCATCCTGTATGAGTTCCTGGTGGGCTGTGTGCCATTCTTTGGGGACACCCCTGAGGAGCTGTTTGGACAGGTGGTCAGTGGTACGTCCTAAGCACAGGGAGGTGGGCGGCTATAGTGCTAATGGCACTCGGAGGGCCTTGTTAGAAGGTGCTAGAAAGGCCACTCTGTCGCCCCTCCCATGCTCTCAGATGAGATCATGTGGCCCGAAGGAGATGAAGCTCTTCCCACCGATGCCCAGGATCTCATCACTAGGCTTCTGCGCCAGAGCCCAATGGACAGGCTGGGGACTGGTAAGTCAGTGCGCAACTTGACCGTGGGCCTGCTTCCCAGGCTGTGTGGAGGAGGGACTTGGAGGTAGGGATTTGACGGGTATATAGGAGTTAACTAGAAACCTTCATAAGACTCTGAAGGAAGT
This sequence comes from Sigmodon hispidus, assembly GCA_004025045.1. Classification (NCBI taxonomy): domain Eukaryota; kingdom Metazoa; phylum Chordata; class Mammalia; order Rodentia; family Cricetidae; genus Sigmodon; species Sigmodon hispidus. The sequence goes on along the minus strand of PVIH01015322.1, from coordinate 32,043 downwards.
AGCTGGCCTGGTGCTCATCCTTTTCTTGACCATATTTCTGGGTCTGTTCAGTGGAGAGGGAGGGGACAAGTGGGCTCGCACAGGGCTCAGCCTGCATGTCTACAGGGGGCACCCACGAGGTGAAGCAGCACCCCTTCTTTCTCGCCTTGGACTGGGCGGGGCTTCTGCGGCACAAGGCAGAGTTCGTCCCACAACTCGAGGCCGAGGATGACACCAGCTACTTTGACAGTAAGTGGGGACATTGGGGCTGCAGTCCAGCGCCTCACATCCCTCCCGCCTGCCCTGTCTTCGTCCCCATCCCACCATCCCCCTCACTGCGGCCCGAGATACCCCGTGTTAGAGGAGTTCTAACTGCGGCCACCCAGCTCTGGGGCAAACCGTGGGGTGTGCTCTGAAGTTGGGGTTTCAGCTCAGGCCCTGTGCTGGCTGGGCCAAGCTCCTGTCTGTGCATCACAGCACAGTCCTAGGCCCTTTGGGGTGTCCCCATCTGTCCCAGCCACTCCTTCACCCCCACAGCGCGCTCTGAACGGTACCGGCACCTGGGCTCTGAAGATGATGATGAGACCAATGACGAGGAATCTTCCACAGAGATTCCTCAGTTCTCCTCCTGCTCCCACCGCTTCAGCAAGGTGGGCCAGCAAGGGCGACCCATGCTCCCAGCCTGTCACCCGCCCTGGGGGTTTGGTTTGGTTTTATTCTGGGACGGGGTCTCATTCCGGTGCCCACCCTCCTGCTTCGCTCACCCAGTGCTGGGTTGGCAGGTGTGTGCCACCAGGTCCCACTGCCACTAAAATAATAATAAGAAGAAGAAACCTCACAGGTTTACAGCAGTTCCGAGTTCCTGGCCGTCCAGCCCACCCCCACCTTTGCTGAAAGAAGCTTCAGTGAGGACCAGGAAGAGAAGTGGGAACGGAGCAGTGAGGGCGACAGTGGCCGCAGGCTGAGCACCACCGACCTTCGGTAGGTGGGCCGAGGAGTTAGGGAGAAAGAATCCCATTTCAACATCTGATGTCTGGCTGCTCCTGTGTTCTGTAACACAGCTAACCTTGGCTCCCGTAGCACCTTCTATGCAGAATGCGCTTGGCTAGAAAACGCCATTCATGCTTCAAGTTCCATCCACAATAAATGGAAACAATGTTGGCCAGTCTGTGGGAATCGGAAGCTGGGTTTTTAGGGTTGAATAGGAGTTCTCCAAGTGTGGCTGAGTGACACGGGCTCCTCCTTAAACAGGCTGCGGTCCTGGACGTGTGCCACCCCCTGTCAGCCATCTTCCTCCCTACCTGACCGCGGTCCCAGCTCAGCTTCCCTAAGCACCATCAGCTTGGACACGATGCCCAAATTTGCCTTCTCGTCTGAAGATGAGGGAGCAGGTTCAGGGCCTGCTGATACCAAAAAGCCTGTCTTCATCCTGGGGGAGCCTGACCCCCCACTCCCGACCACTCCAGTGACACCCAAGCCCTGCAACCTTTCTGGTAGGTGGGCCTCGGGGAAAGCTTTCCAGAGTGGGGTCTGTTTGAGAACGATTTTGAATCAGAATACAGATTTCTCCGGAAATCACGTGCTTTTATAGTAAGACAGGCCCCACAGCCCCAGAACCTGCCATCTAGCTTCATACAGTCTGAGACTGAAGCAGTGTCAGCTCCCCCCATCTGTCCCTTAGCTGACACAGCTGTCCTCAGCCATGCTCGCCTTCGAAGTAACAGCACCGGCGCCAGGCACTCGACTCCCCGGCCCCTCGATGCTGGCAGAGGTCGCCGCCTGGGAGGCCCAAGAGAGCCGGAGAAGCCCCGAGCCAACCCTGGCAGCGGAGGTGGAGGTGGGGGCCGCGTGCCCAAGTCAGCCTCGGTATCCGCCCTGTCCCTCATCATCACAGCAGGTAAACAGTGTCCAGCATCGGCTGCTGGTGTGGGGCGGGGAGATGATTCCAGAAAGCCGGTCCTGTGCACTGAGCTCCAGGGTGGGGGCGATGTGGCCGCCATGGGAGCAGGACAGAGAGCCGTGCTAAATGTCCCTGTGCCCCTAGACGATGGCAGCGGGGGTCCCCTCATGAGCCCCCTGTCGCCGCGCTCGCTGTCCTCCAATCCCTCCTCCCGAGACTCCTCACCCAGCCGGGACCCGTCGCCGGTGTGTGGCAGCCTGCGGCCCCCCATCGTCATCCACAGCTCGGGCAAGAAGTATGGCTTCAGTCTCCGTGCCATCCGCGTCTATATGGGCGACAGCGACGTGTACACGGTGCACCATGTAGTGTGGGTGAGCTACATTCCCCGGTGCACCCCATCCCTGAGCGGACCCCACCCTGCTTCACAGCCAGGGGAAACTGAGGCTTACACAGCGCTAGGCTGCGGGTGCAGCTGGGAGCGCTGACAGCTGCTCTGTGCCTGCAGAGTGTGGAGGAGGGGAGCCCCGCGCAGGAAGCGGGACTGCGCGCTGGGGACCTCATCACGCACATCAACGGGGAGTCTGTCCTGGGCCTGGTGCACATGGATGTGGTGGAGCTGCTGCTGAAGGTGCGACCCCTGGACCCCCTGGACCCCCGGGACCCCCTGGCCTGAGAGTGTGTGCCCACCCGCTGCGCCCCTGGGCCAGCAGCCCCCACCCCACCGGGCTTTCAGCCCAGCCCAGGGAGGCTCTTGGGTGACCGGTGTTCCCTCCTACAGAGCGGCAACAAGATCTCCCTGCGCACCACGGCCCTTGAGAACACCTCCATCAAGGTGGGGCCCGCGCGGAAGAACGTGGCCAAGGGCCGCATGGCCCGCAGGAGCAAGCGCAGTCGGCGGCGTGAGACCCAGGATCGGTGAGCAGGTGGGAGGTGGATCCCCAGCTCCCCCAGCCGGTATGGCCTCCCTCACGGTCACCATGCATGTCCCCAGGCGGAAGTCTCTGTTTAAGAGGATCTCCAAGCCGTCCTCAGTGCTCCACACCAGCCGCAGCTTCTCTTCAGGCCTCCACCACTCTCTGTCCTCCAGCGAGAGCCTCCCAGGATCACCTACCCACAGCCTCTCCCCCAGCCCCACCACGCCCTGCCGCAGCCCTGCCCCCGACGCCCCAACAGGTAGGGAGATAGGGTTAGGGTTAGGGTTATCACTAGGCAGATAGCAGCAGCCTGGTAGCCGGTGCCCAGGCTGGCCTGGTCTACAAAGCAAATCTTAGCCTAGCCTCAGCTTCATCGGAATATGAATATTTATTTATGCGTATATGTGATAGGCGTAGGGAGTCCAAGTGTGTACTTGAACTGAGGGGATGGCATGATGGGCTCATGGTGCTTGTCCATAATATTTAAGGGTCAGGTGCAGCTTCAAGGAAGGGGCGGGGTTAAGGTTAGGAGGAGGCAGGGGGTTCCTGGGAGGAGGGGGTAAATGATGTCTGGCTCTGATAGGTCTAGGCCAGGGCACGCCCTTCTGTGTACGCCGGGAGGCGGTGATAGCATAGGTACTCCCCAGTTTGGTCAGTCCGGGCCCCATCACCAGGAGGGGACTCTCATCAGTTTCTGTTGCCCACAGACACAGCGTCCCCACCCAGTGTGTCCCCAAGCTCCAGCAGCCCCGCCTCTCCTGCCACCGGCCACACGCGCCCAAGCTCTCTGCACGGCCTGGCGGCCAAGCTTGGGCCCCCTCGTCACAAGAGTGGCCGCCGCAAGTCCACCAGCAGTATCCCTCCATCCCCGCTGGCCTGCCCACCGGTGCCCACGCCCCCGCCGCGCTCGCCATCGCCCCTCCCCGGGCACATTCCCATACCTGCGCGATCCCCTAGGCTGCGCAGGGGCCAATCAGCTGACAAGCTAGGGCTGGGCACTAGTGAGCGGCTGGATGGGGATTTGGGCCGGCGTGGCCGAGGGGCCGAGGCCGAGCTGGTCATCATGAGGAGGCTGCACCTCTCTGAACGCCGGGACTCCTTCAAAAAGCAGGAGGCAGTGCAGGAGGTGAGCTTCGATGAAGAGCCTGGACCATCTCGAGCTGTGCCCAAGATTGCTGTGCAGGGTGCAGAGGCCAGTCCTGGAACCCCGGGGCCAGCCACGAAAGACTGACCACCATCCCTGGCCACAGTTCCTCGGCTGTCATTTCCACAGTCACATCTGGATGGGGTGCGGCCATCAGCCTGGGACACATGACTAGAGGGTACTCCCTCACTTCCGAAGAACTGGGATGGGGTGGCAGTGACTTGTAAATAGCAAGCCCGCGCGACTAATTTATTACTTTTATAAGCAATAGCCAGGCTGGCCACCCTGGTGGAGGTGGCTGTCTTGGCCTTGGTCCAGCCTGCAGACCGCGTCCCCTGGGCCAAGGCAGAACTCTGGGCAAGTTCTGTGTTTTCTAATTTGTCCTCTTCCCAGCCCAGTCTGGACAGGATTTGGAAGCTGGGTGCGTTGGCACGTGCTTGTGATTCCAGAACTAGGGAGGCTAAAACAGGAGGATGGCCAGCAGTTCAGTGACCGGCTGGCTTCTTGGTGTGAGCAGCCATCCTGACTGTCTTACTACACTCTGCCTCCGATCCTGCATGCTTCACTTAGTGTGGGGACTAAGCTGAAAACTGACAACTAAGGGTACCATCAGGGTGGGTGAGTGTCCCCCCACAGCACTCGCCTAGCATGTGAGAATCACGAGTGACACACAACCACCACAGCAAGCCAGGACCACGTAATCCCCCGGGGCGTCACAGGCTCCCTCTGCCAGGGGGCTGAGTTGACTTCAGCTTTGCTGTGTGGTTCTGGGGGAATGTCTTTCTCATTCTGTGCCTGGGCTGCTCTGTTTACAAGACTAATGTCAGCGACTTGAACACTTCCCAAGTGCTCCTGGATTTCCCCCAGCTTTGTGTGATCCAAGCAGCTGCTCAGCTCCCCAGAGGCCAGAGGCTTGTCCCACAATGGCCCAGTGAGGGTCTGCCTGGCATTGCTGTGAACAGGGTACGAGGAAGCCCAGCCCAGGTTATGCCCCATGATGCTGTATGATCCAGTAGGCATCTAACAGGCTGCCATTGAGGCAGCTCTGCCCACTCCGTGAGGGGTGAGGGGATTTCCAGGCACTCAAACCCGCTCTGCACCCTCCCTGACTCCCAGCTGCTGGAAGGGAGACCTAAGGCTGTGCATGACTAGCCCTCCGCCCATCCTGGAGCTGGCATTGAATAAAAGCCCGTGATGACCTCAAATCCTGGTGTCATCTGAGTGGCTGGGAAGCAGGTCCGGGAAGGAACAACTGATGGGTCAGTATCTAAGGTGGTTTTTGCAGACTGTACATATAGTAGTTTGCTAAAGCACTTAACACACTCCAGGCTGCATTCCAGCTGCCTAGAACGCTGGGTTACAAACCAGTCAGAGCAATAGAGAAACGCTTCCATCTCTAAAACTAAACAAAATTAAGTGGTTCCAGGCATGGCAGTTCACATCCACAGTCCTAACACTTGGGTGGCTGGAGCGGGAGGGTCATAAGCGCAAATACAGCTTGGGCTCATAACAAGACTGTCTCAAAAAGTAAGAGAGCCTAAGAGATGGCTGAGTGGTTAAAAGCACTAGGCTGCTCTTCCAGAGGACCGGGTTTGGTTCCCATCGCTCATGTGGTGGCTCAGTTAGTCATTTGTAACTCCAGTTCATGGAAATCCGATGCCATCTTCTGACTTCCATTGGCAGCAGGTACTCACATGGTGCACAGACATATATGTAAGCAAAACATCCAGGCACAAGACAAAAAGAACAAAAACCAAAGTTGGGCGATGGTTGCACACACCTCTAGCCCCAGCACTCAGGAGGTAGAGGCAGGAGGCAGAAGCTAGCCTGGACTAGGCCTACAGAAGCCGAGTTCCAGGACAGCCATGGTTACAAAATGAAACCCTGTTTTCAAAAACAAAACATAATAAACTAAAAAGCTAGGGGTGGTAGCACTCGCCTCTAATTCCAGCACGGTCTACACAGTGAGAGACCCTGTCTCCAAAAAAGTAATTCAGTTAGCAACTAAATTCGTTTTTATTTTCTCTTAAAGAATACTTAACGCGTATATGCACCGCTTGTGTGCAAGTCCTAGTCTTAGGGACAACAGAAGAGGGCGTCGGGTCCTGCATTTACAAGCGCCTGCTATTTACATAAGCCCGGGCCCTCTACAAAGAGCAGCGAGCTTTCACCGTTAACCGCTGAGCCCTCGCTGCAACCCCTGTCTCTACTTTCCACCCTGGTCTTTGCGTTAAGATAGAAAATAAATGCTCCCGCCGAAACGAGTCGAACAAGCTCGGCGATTTCCTACGCTCGGGCTGATGATAATCTCTTAGCCCGGCCAACAATCGGCGCCTGTCGCTATTTCCGGAAACAATCGCGCTTCCGGGATTTGGTCCACCGCGTTCTCGCGCGTGTTGGGGCGGAGACGCTTCGGCTGTTTCCGGACGCCGAGGGTTGCCATGGAAGCGCCTCCGCCGCCTTCCACTCCTTCCATAGGCCGCCTAGCTAGTGCTTGCCATAGCCAAAACTCGTCGGTAGAACCGGACGTGCTTCGGCAATTTCCGGAAGCTGACGGTGGCCTCCGAGTGTCAACTCCCAAGACCTGTATTGGACACGCTCCGCAGGGTTGCAAGCCCGCTGTAGCAGTTCGGCTTTTCGGGATGGCTCAGGAGTCCAGCTGAGTCCGACCTCCAGCTTCGGAGCGAGGGCTCGCTCTCCATACTGGCTGTTTTCGGACACGCTTTGATCTTCTGAGTCCAGTTTCGGAGCGAATGCTTTGCCCATTCGAGTGTTTCCATATCCCCGCCAACCGCTCACTGCTAGCCCAGCCGCCCCTTGAGCGATTTCCCGACTCGGTTACTCTCGGCTGTTTCCGGCCACGCTCGGCTGTCTCGTGGCAAATGGCAAACGATCATTCCCGCGGGAGTACGTTCGGCTGTTTCCGGAAGCATTCCCGCGTGCCTCGGTCTTCGGGCTCCACCTTGGGATGGAGTAGGGGAAGGACCGCCCCCCCCACCCGCCCGAAAGCGCTCGGTTATTTCCGCCCGGGGGCGGGCCCAGAGCTTGGAATCGCGGCGACGGCGGCTGACGCAGGGATCCCGCGGCTGCGGCGACGGCGGCAGTGGTGTCGGTGGTGGTGGGGACGGCGGCCGCGACTGGGTGAGTCGATGGCTGCGGAGGGAAAAACGAAGAAGGGGTGGGGGCGGCACCGGGCTCCGAGTCGAGCGTGGAGTGGTTTAATCTGCAGGGCGGAGACGGGGTCTCCAAGGCCGGGAGGTCCCCGCCCGCACCGGGGCGGGGAGCTTCGGGCACGACCTGGGGTCTAGCCACTTCCGGCATCGGGGGAGGGGGGCTTCGGGGTGCACGAGGGTCTAGCGGCTCTTGTGCGTGAGCACGAAGACTGTGCGTGCACCCTGGGCCTCACCTTTTGCATCGGGGGTTCTGTGGTGCACCCTTCCCCCGCGTGTGCAGACATCCACGGCGCGGGAGTGGGCGGAAGGCTCCTTTAGGAGAGGCCTCTCCGACCCTCTGGTTCCCTACCTAGGGCATGCAGCCTACAAGGGGCAATCATGTCAAGTACCCGGGACCATCAAGTCCTGAACCCCACTATGACACCTGCCCCTGGTCCCCAAGATTGGATGAAGCCCAGACCCTCCCCTCGTCGTGATAGGTGCCTATTAGATGGCCTTTTTCTGTGCATCCTAGGCAGGCGACTTCCACCATCAGGCCTTTGCAGGGACCAGTCTGTCCATGTACTTCCCTGACCCCCATAAGAGGACCTGTCATGTCAGCCTCAGTGCCCCAGGAGGAAGCACAGAGGACCAAACTGCAGGCTGGAATGGGGTCTCAGGCTAGGACAGCTGGGGACCATCACCACCCTGCACCCTGCCCGTGGTGGTGTCCAGCTCCTGTCCCATCCTACTGTGGCACTAACGTGCCCATGGTGCTTCTTGATTCCTCTCCTCTCCCGACCAGAGGTCCCCAAACTAAGGGACACCCCGCATCCTGCTACCCCCACCCCCCAAGGAACTGAGGCTTCTGTTTCCTTGGAAGTCCACCCAGGCCTCAGCTCCTGTTAGGCCAGTCTACTGCTCAACTATCTCAAACCTCAACCTCTCCTTGGGGTCCCCCGAATTCCCCCACGAGCCCCCAGAGCACCATTCCTGCACTGAGTCTAACGGGGCAAGTGGTCACTGGCCTTTGTTCCTACCTTGATCTTGAGTGTCTGTGGTTGACCCTTAGCCTCCTTTTGATCAGTGGGGGTCCTCCAGAGAGCTCCCAACCTCAGTGTCCCTATCCGTAGTGAGGATGGGGAAGCATTCAGCTCCCAGCAACCCTGAAGGAAGCCCTCTACATATGGGGAAACTGTAATTCAGAGTGGGGTAGGGATCCCCAACGTCTAGGGGATTCTGGCGGGGCTCACTCTGCCGGTCTGTGTCCTCTAGGCCGGTGTTCCTGGCTGAGCATGGTAGCAGCCTGTGCTCTGGGTTTCCTCATCTGGTGTCAGGCACACCCTGAAGAGGCAGCAAGCCTGGGCACCCACAGCCCAGCCGACAGCGACATCTACTTGCCCCAGCCTGGCCATCGGATGGGGGATACAAGCTGAGTGACTTGAAAACACCAGGGACATCCTTACACAGGTGACTAAATGGTGGACTGTGTGTCTACTGGCTTGGAGTAATGGCCAGCTAGACATGAGCGGCCCCCGAGGTCGCCTGTGATTTCTGGAAGTAGAGGAGGTCTGCAAGTCTACCACCCAGGCTGCCCCAGCCCATGGGGCCTCAGGAGCCCCCTGGAGCCACGTGACTGTCCAGATTCCACCAGGCCCAGCCATGGCGGGTGCCGAGGGCTTCCAGTACAGGGCCGTGTACCCATTCCGCCGGGAGCGGCCTGAGGACCTGGAGCTGCTGCCTGGAGACCTCCTGGTGGTGAGCCGGGTGGCCCTGCAGGCGCTGGGCGTGGCGGATGGAGGGGAGCGCTGCCCACACAGCGTGGGCTGGATGCCTGGCTTCAATGAGCGGACCCGGCAGCGTGGGGACTTCCCTGGCACATATGTGGAGTTCCTGGGGCCCGTGTCTCTAGCTCGCCCAGGACCTCGGCTGCGAGGCCCTCGGCCACTGCCCGCCAGGCCCTTGGAGGGGCCCCCCGAGTCAGGTGAGCAGACACCTTGGCAAAGGAACCTGTCCCTTGGATCTCCGCGTGATCCTCAGGTGTCTGGTGAATTGGTGGGAGGCCTAGGTGGTTTGTTTATGGAGTGCATCTATTGAGACACTGCCGTCGGTGGGTTCAGCCCCAGAGACGGGTCCTGGTCAGGCTTCTTGTTCAGGAAGTGGGAATGTGTCACCCTGGTGAGCAGTATGGTGAGTTAGTTGGCTGGAGGCCCTCCATGCAGTGCACACAGCCAGTGCAGAGGCCCTGGGGCGGCTTGAGAAGTGTGAGTGTGCTGCACACGATGCAGAGGCCTCCCCGGCTGCAGGACTGCCTTCCATGAGAACCTCTAACTCTGCTTTCATTCCACCTCAGAAGCAGTGGGAATCCCAGAGAAGGAGGGGAGCCAGGACCCCAGGAGCCTGTTGTCAGGTGTGGTGGCCCCAGCACTGGGGAAGCTGAGGCAGGGGTCACCGAGCTGTGAGATACTTGTTGAGAACTCGTGCACAGTGCAAACAGCGCATGGCTGGATCCCCACACTTGGGGTGGATCTGCAGCGCAGCTGAGGCCTAGAGGTTGGCTCAGGCCATGCAGCATCTGGCGTCCCCAGAGCCCAGGCCTGGCCCTGACAGCCGCAGGGCCCCAGCCCATCCGGGCTCCCAGCCAGGGCCTGTGTCTGCTCCAGTAACAGCCGCCTCCCCCTCCAGGCTGGCCAGGGTCCAGCCACCTTACATGCTCCGCCTTACCCTCAAACTTTCGGGGCCGAGCTCAGCCCTCTTCAGGCTCAGTTTCCCTAACAGCAAAGGTCCAACCTCTAGGCCCCGAAAAACCACCTGGAAATACTTAGCCAGTTCCTTCCCCACTTCCCTACACCTCTCAGAGGGGGTGAGGCCTTTACCCATGGGGCCTCTCCATTTGGCACTGGGGTCCTGAGCTGTCCAGCTCCTCCCTGCAGGCAGGGTGCTGCCCACCTCCCTCCCACCCTGCCTGCCAGTTGGCGGGGGGAGATTGTTCTTTTTTTTTCATTTTTCATACAGCTGGGCCAGCTCCACTCAGGCCCTGGCTTGCCTCTGCTGTGTGCCAGGGCGTCCCTGCTGAGGACCAGAGCCAACCCAGATGGTAGGGGCACGCAGAGCCTTGCTGAGGCAGAACACCTGTGCGCAAAGCCCTGCAGGGGAGCCAGGCGTTACTGGGAGGGAGGAGCCGGGCTGGGAGGCACAGCTAGATATGGCGTCCTGCCATCCCAGCACTGGGGAGACCCAGGCGAGAGAATTTCTGTGGGCCTACATACTTAGGACCCTTCTTAAGACAGGAAGAGAGAATCAGATGTGCTGGCCCAAGCCTCATGCAGTGCTGCAGGGGGCAGAGATGGCCATATCTCTGTGAGCTCCAAGCCAGTCACATATTGAGTCCCTTACTCAAAAATAAAACCTAAAACAAAAGAGATACTACCATCTGGCTATTTTCCTTGAGTTTAAACTCAGAGAGGGTTAGTCCTGCGCCAAGGGCTGCACAGTGGGTCACAGTAGAACGGTGGTGGCGGTAAGGATCACTTCGGAGCCACACGGATAAAGCCTCAGAGACCAGGGAAAAGTGGCGGGAAAGGCTGGTCCAGCCGAGCACCGAGTCTGTCTCCACCACCACCTTGTTGTTTTTGGAGAATGGTTCGGTGTGGCTCAGGCTGGCTTGGAACTCGGTGTCTACGCCATGTATTGCTCTCATCGGTTTTAGGGGATGGGGGGTGGGGGGCACCATTCCTGGTCGTGTAGATTCCTTACGGTAACTTAAGAAACCATTTCCCGCCAATCCAGCCCTCTTTGTGGCCCGGGTCCCAGGCCGGGCCTCTGCCCCCTGCAGCCACGCATGCTGAATGCAACAGTCTTGGAGGGGATGGAGGCTCACATCCTGCTCCCTCCCTCTAGGCCTGGCACTGGCAGACCTGGCAGAGCACTTCTCCCCGCCTGACCCTGCTCCGCCCATTCTGGTGAAGCTGGTAGAGGCCATTGAGCAAGCAGGTGAGGTCCAGCTGACTGACCCTGGCATCGTGTTTGGGCTGTGTGAATTTGTGATGCCTGTTGGAGCGGGCCCTTGTGATTTGATTGGTCTCGTGGGTCCTTTTCCCCAGGGCTGGACAGTGAACACTACAGTCGGCCGGAGCTGCCTGCACCCCGAACAGGTCAGGACTTCTTGCTTTCCTGTGGTGATGGGAAGGGTGGGCATGTGCACCAGCTTGGTCAGTGATGCCTCGCCCTTGCCTGCAGACTGGTCCCTGAGTGATCTGGAACAGTGGGACCGCACCACCTTGTACGATGCTGTTAAGGGCTTCCTGCTGGCATTGCCTACAGCTCTGGTGACTCCTGAGGCTGCAGCAGAGGCACACCGGGCGCTGCGGGGTAAAGCCTGGGAGGGATGGATGAGCCAGGGGAACCAGGTGATGGGTAGGTAGGTAGGTAGGTGGGGGATCCCTGGCCTGGCTGACCAGCCCCGGCCGACTCTCTGCCTGCAGAGGCTGCAGGGCCTGTGGGATCGGTGCTGGAGCCCCCAACGCTGCCGCTGCACCAGGCCCTGACATTGCGGTTCCTGCTGCAGCACCTGGGCCGTGCAGCCCGCAGGGCGCCTGTGCAGGCCGCAGCTGTCCAATCGCTGGCCAGCGCCTTTGGGCCTCTGCTGCTGCGCGCGCCTCCACCAGGGGGTGACACCGATGGGTGAGTGGGCCTGACTTTGGACAGGAATGGACTTGGTGGGCGTGGTCGAGTTGTGTGGGCGTGGCTTCAGATGGGTAGGCGGGGCCTGCGTGTAGGTAGGGTACCCACCCCGCACTTATGGGTGGGACTTTCTCCGTGGGCTGGGAAGGAAGCAGGGACCAGGGCCCCAGCATCCGGGGCCTGGAGTGAGCAGCAGAGAGCCCCATCACGGCAGGCTTGCACCTTCTGCCAAGAAATTGCTTCCTCGTTTCTCACGGTGAGCATGTATGGAGCACCTACTACACATGCCTCGCCACCAACCACTGTCCACCACCACCGCGGAGCATGGCGCAGCTGTCACTGTGAGGCCTAACGCCCCCACTCGCTCCTAGGAGTGAGCCTGGGCCCGACTTCCCAGTGGTGCTGTTGGAGAGGCTACTGCAGGAACATGTGGATGAGCAGGATGCCGCCCCCCCAGGTGACCGCTCTCTGTCCCTCCCTCCAGGTGTCAGTCAGTCCAGTTAGCGTGCTTGTGCTGGCCCTAATGCACTTGGTTAGTAATACATGTTGTCCTGTCTCCCAGCACTGCCACCCAAACCCTCGAAGGCAAAGCCGGCCCCCACAGCCCTGGCCAATGGAGGCAACCCGCCCTCGCTTCAGGATGCAGAGTGGTACTGGGGGGACATCTCCAGGTAGTTTTGCTTGCTATGGTTGAAGGTGGGCTGTGTGCATGTGTGCTTGGTGGCCAGGACAGGTCAGTGGTTCCATGTTCCTCAGGGAAGAGGTGAATGAGAGGCTCCGGGACACGCCTGACGGTACCTTCTTGGTGCGAGATGCATCCAGCAAGATTCAAGGGGAGTACACCCTCACCCTGAGGTGAGCTGGGGCTAGGCTGGGGCCAGGGCCGGAGCCCTCCTGGGGTGCTGACCCTGCCTCTGCGTGCAGGAAAGGCGGGAACAACAAGCTGATCAAAGTCTTCCACCGAGATGGGCACTATGGCTTCTCGGAGCCCCTGACCTTCTGCTCCGTGGTGGAGCTCATCTCCCACTATCGCCACGAGTCACTGGCTCAGTACAACGCTAAGCTGGACACGCGCCTGCTCTATCCTGTGTCCAAGTACCAGCAGGACCAGGTGGTGAAGGAGGACAGTGTGGAGGCCGTGGGCGCCCAGCTGAAGGTCTACCACCAGCAGTACCAGGACAAGAGCCGAGAATACGACCAGCTGTACGAGGAATACACTCGAACCTCTCAGGTACCTACTGGGCTCTACACACAGGGGACTGAGGCGCAGAGGGTGAGCAGTTGTGCGTCTTCCGTGCTAGGCACCATTTCCTCCGCATGGTGTCCTGAGTTCCCAGGAAAGGACATAAGGAAGGATGGGTTTAGAGAGTGGAGTTTTGAAGGCTGAATAGGAGTTCATTGAGTGCAGGTAGCTAGCGCTAGAAGAACGTTGTTTCCTCCTGAAGGAGACAATTGAAGCCGAATCATCCATCACTGCCAATGAGGGCCTTTCAGGGAGTTACTAAAATCCACCCCATCCCTCCCCAGGAGCTTCAGATGAAGCGCACAGCCATAGAGGCCTTCAATGAGACCATCAAGATCTTTGAAGAACAGGGCCAGACCCAGGAAAAGTGCAGCAAGGAGTATTTGGAGCGCTTCCGGCGGGAGGGCAACGAGAAGGAGATGCAAAGGTGTGCGCGCTCGCGTGTGCCCGCATGGTTGGCAGGGCTTCCAGGAAGGAGGGTGGGCATAGGTGGAGAGGAGGGGTTCACCGCGCCCCTCCCCTCTCCTCCCCTCCCCTCCCCCAGGATCCTGCTGAACTCTGAGCGGCTCAAGTCTCGCATTGCGGAGATCCATGAGAGCCGGACAAAGCTGGAGCAGGACCTGCGAGCCCAGGCCTCGGATAACCGAGAGATCGACAAGCGCATGAACAGCCTCAAACCCGACCTCATGCAGCTGCGCAAGATCCGGGACCAGTACCTCGTGTGAGTGCCGCGCTCCCATCCCCGCGCACCAGGGGGCGCTGGCGCACACCTCTGCTGTCACTGGGGCTCGGGATCCTTCCTCGGGCAGCCAGAGATACCGCACTCAGAACCCACCCTGACCTACCTCAGTTTCCCCTGCGCACACGCTCAACTACCTCTCCACTGTCAGGTGGCTCACCCAGAAAGGTGCCCGACAGAGGAAGATAAACGAGTGGCTGGGCATCAAGAACGAGACCGAGGAGTGAGTGTTGCCCTCCAGGGCCAAGGAGGGCTTCATGGTGGGGAGGGGCATCTGCTCTGGAGATGGGCTGTGCAGGCTGGGCAGGAGCTCCGGGGGCATCTGCTCTGGATATGGGCTGTGCAGGCTGGGCAGGAGCTCCGGGGGCATCTGCTCTGGATATGGGCTGTGCAGGCTGGGCAGGAGCTCCGGGGGCATCTGCTCTGGATATGGGCTGTGCAGGCTGGGCAGGAGCTCCGGGGGCATCTGCTCTGGATATGGGCTGTGCAGGCTGGGCAGGAGCTCCGGGGGCATCTGCTCTGGGCTGTGCAGGCTGGGTAGCAGCTCCGAGGGCATCTGCTCTGGGCTGTGCAGGCTGGGCAGGAGCTCCGAGGGCTGTGCAGGGTGGGTAGGAGCCCCGAGGGCATCAGCTCTGGGCTGTGCAGGGTGGGCAGCAGCTCCGAGGGCATCTGCTCTGGGCTGTGCAGGCTGGGCAGCAGCTTCCCGGCAGTGACACCACCGCCGGGTCCCCCTGCAGCCAGTACTCACTGATGGAGGATGAGGACGCCCTCCCCCACCACGAGGAGCGCACATGGTATGTGGGCAAGATCAACCGCACACAGGCGGAGGAGATGCTCAGTGGAAAACGGGACGGGACCTTCCTCATCCGGGAGAGCAGCCAGCGTGGCTGTTACGCGTGTTCCGTGGTGTGAGTGCCTGTGTGGGAGCGGGTGGGGCGGGCACAGAGCGGGCGGGCACAGAGCGGGCGGGCATTGAGCACCCCCTGTGTGCTGAGCCCTGCCTACCCAACCCGGAGGATGGAGCCCAGCATGGCGTCTCCCCCAAGCCTTTGTCTGGACCCGCAGGGTGGACGGTGACACCAAGCACTGCGTCATCTACCGCACTGCCACGGGCTTCGGCTTCGCAGAGCCCTACAACCTATACGCTTCCCTCAAGGAGCTGGTGCTGCACTACCAGCACGCCTCGCTCGTGCAGCACAACGACGCGCTGACCGTCACCCTGGCGCACCCTGTGCGCGCCCCCGGGCCCGGGCCTGGCCCACCTGCAGCCCGCTGACAGCCGCCCCGCCCCGCCCCCGCCCCCTTGTCCCCATCCCTGCCTCCCCTGTCCCCCCTATTCCCATCCCTGTCTCCCCTATCCCCATCCCCGCCCCTGTCCCTCCCGGCTGCTCCTGCCATGTTTACAGAGGCTGCGGGGCCTCCCTCCCTCCCTCCCACCCTCCCTCCGCCTGGACCCCCGAGATTTTCAAGCCATAGCCCCGCGGCCAGGGCAGGAAGGAAGTGCGCTGGGCTGTTTCCAGGAACTCAGCCTGGACACCGGGGCCGGGCGGGCGGGACCCGCCCTACAGACCCCAACTTCCCCTCCGAAGGCCGAAGTGAAACCAGCGGCGGGGAGGGGGTTTCTCCGCTGCCGCCAAGTCCCCAGAAGGCAGGATTAGAACCCCGGCCTCTCCCTGGCCATCCGCACGGCTGTGCGGTCCCCCTCCTCCGGGACACGGACCCTGGGTGTCACTGCCCCTGGACCCACCCCCGTCCAGGGCGCACTGACTGACGGGCGGCGGGTTTTGTATGGTACGTTTATTGCTAAGAATACGAACCATTGGACCTGTTGGCTGCGTGTTGTGGGGACTGGTCTTCGCGGCCATGCGGTGCAGGCGGGGGCGCTGGCTGCCTGGGGACCCCAGACCCAAGAACTGCCCCGGCTCCAGGCGAGGGTTCCGGGATGCACACTCAGGCCTGGTCACAGCCCCTTGTCCGGGAGGAAGGGTCCCATGTCCCCAGTCCCTGAGCCATGATGGGCTGCCGTCACTCTGGCCCTCTGCGCACCCTAGGACCTGCCAGTGCACATTAGCAAAGGATAAAACCCCAACAGCCAGCCCTGCCTGGTGGGAACACATCGGGACTGCCACCCGGACCCAGACGGCTGCACTGCCTGTCCTGTTACCCCATTGTCCAAGAGACCTTTGAGCTAGACCAGGACAGACTAACTGACAGCCTGTCCCCGACATAAAAAAGGCAGTATGGTTTGTGGTCTCAGCCCTTAGGACTCCCCGAGACTGTCAGGCAGCATCCCCCACCAAGGAAACTCTTCCTTGGGATGCCAGTGAAGCTGATCACAGCTTGTATGAGAAGAGACATGTCACCTGTGCTTAGGGCATGGCTGGGGGACTGAGCCCAGCCTAGGATCCCCAGTGAGGGGCTGGGGGCGTGGCTGGGGGGGTCTACCCAGACTGATTCTTGGTTAGAGCACATCCCTCAGCCTGTAGTGAGCTGTTCATCACTGTAGCACTCAGCAATCGCATCCCGTGCCCAGCCTGCACCCCAGAACTGGAGTGGACTCTGTCCTGAGTCCCCTGCTGTAGCCTGGAGCTTCTGTTAGCACCCAGGCTGGACTGCTGCTCCTGTGTGCCCTGCCTCTGCTCCAAAGCCCCCATGTCGTTTCATCTGGATGTGCTGCAGAGGCTCCAGTCTCAACGTAGTTACCTCTGAGCCCTTGTTGGGGGCTCTGTCACCACCCATGTGTCACTCGTGACCATTTCACAGATGGGAAATTGCAGCTGATAGAGGGAGGCACATCCCTCCCTCCCCGCTTCTCGTGAGGCTCTGCTGTGTCCCCCAGGGCCTAGGACCTTGGACATGGGAAGTCGCTCTACCTGAGCTGGCTTCGGTGTTGAGGTCTAGCCTGAGTCAGCAGAGGTGGAGGAGATATGCCGGGGCTGGTTTGCCTGGCCTGGGGTGGTAGGGGCAGGAATGAATGACAAGGGTGTCATTCCCCCACACTTCCCCTAAGCTAGAGGGAGACACAAGGATTCTGTCTCGTGTCCCTCAGTTGGTCAGTGTCAGGAGACGCCCCCTTTGATCCCTGATCCACAGCGTCACGTGTGCTGACGGGACACGAGGGAATGCTGGACAGGGCCATGTCTCTCCAGCACCTGGGCTGGGTGGAGCCTGCGGGAAAGGAAGCCCTGGGGTGGAGGAGTCAGGGGGCGGGGCCTCCGCCTGTTTAAAGTCCCGGCCTCTGCGGCCCAGACCACAGTCCTGCGGGCCCTTTCCTCCTTCACCATGGCCCGATCTCTGCTCCTGCTGTTGCCGCTGCTGCTGCTGCTTCCCCTTGGGACCCCCAGAGCAGCCGAGGCGAGCCCACTGCACACGTCCTCCGAGGCTGCGGCCACCTGCAAGGTAGGGATCTCGGTGGGCAGGAGGGGACCAAGTGTCAGGCGCTCTCGCAGGCTGCTTCTCGCATTTTCTGGACTCATTTGGGGAATTCCAAGGTCCCCAAGGAACTCGTGACGTCCCCTCACCCCCTATCTGGGGACTGGCTGTATTCAAGGCGTTTCGCTTCCCCATCAACACAGCTGTCCCCTTCCCGCCTCGCCTGAGCATTTATCAACCACCTACAGTCTACGTCTGAGCGGGGAGCGGGGTAGGCGGGCGTGGGGGTGGTTTCTGCTCTAGACCTGTTGAGTCACACCGATCTCCACCCTCTTGCAGTTCTTGTCCTTTACTGTGTTCGTTCCAACCGAGGAAGGCAGGGCTGGCTGGCGTGCTTCTGACAAGGGGCAAACACATGCCCCGCGCGCCGAGCGCCTTGCTCAGACTCCGGCTCGTCTCCCGCCCTCCCCGGGAACCGGAAATCTGCACGCGTTAAGCACCTCCTGTGTCTAGTCGAGCGTCGGACAGGGTGAAGTTTCCCCGGGTCTCTGGAGAGAAAGAATAAATAGAGTCTGCATGGGTGAAAAGCCTCGGTTCAGCTCTGGTGCGCAAGATTACAAAAGAAAAAACTGAGCATGCTTTTGGCTTCAGAGTGTGCACCGCCAACCAGGGCCGACAGCGGCAACTAGAACTATGCATGCCTTCTTGTTTTTAACTTTCTTTTTCTTATATTGTTTTAATTTGATTTTTTTTTTTTTTTGCTTGTTTGTTTGTTTTTGGAGGTCCGGGATTTCACAGTATAGCCCTGGCTGTCCTAGAACTCATTATGCAGACCAGGCTGATCTCAAACCCTTGCCTCCCTAGAACTGTGATTAAAGGCGTGCACAGCATAGCTAGAAATACACATGTTTTAGCGCTTACTGAATATCAAGATTGTGCATTTACTGAGAGCCTACTGTTAGTGTGCCTGCCAGTTTCCGTTTTTTTGCAGATAAACTGTGATTGCGGAATGCGATGTAAACTTCTGCAAGCCTCAGAAGGCCCGGGTGTGGCTCAGCGGGAGGCCGCAAGCATGGGCAAAGATAGCCCTGGGTCTGGTCCCCAGTGCCACAGGGCTGAACAAACCAGAAGCACCACAGATGGCGGGTGACGGGGCCAGGGGGCTGCTCCTCACCAGAGGCCTCTCTCCTTCCAGGCCCGCGATCTGTGTCTGCTCGGGCCACACCCATTGCCCCCTGCACCGCCAGTGAATGTCAGCCTCTATTATGAGTCCCTGTGCGGGGCTTGTCGCTACTTCCTGGTCCGAGATCTGTTCCCGACCTGGTTGATGGTTATGGAAATTATAAACATCACCTTGGTGCCCTACGGGAATGCTGAGGTGCGTTGGAAGCAGGGAAACTGAGGCAGGACGGTTCTGGGGGGACAGAGACGCCTAGTTACGTGAGCTCATCAAAATCCCTCCGTGCTTTGCAGGAAAGAAATGTCAGTGGCACGTGGGAATTCACGTGCCAGCACGGGGAGCTGGAGTGCAAGCTGAACAAGGTGGAGGTGAGCTGCAGCTCAGCGCTGGCTATGGAGGGACCGGGGGTGGGCGCAGGCGTGCCCACGCCTCACTGACCATCTTTGACTGCCTCTCCAGGCCTGCCTGCTGGATAAGCTGGAAAAGGAGGTGGCCTTCCTGACTATCGTTTGTATGGAGGAGATGGAGGACATGGAGAAGAAACTCGGGCCGGTGAGCTAGGTTAGGGGTGGGGAGAGCTGAGGGCCAATAACTCCCCAAAGGTGATTCAGGCTCAATGGCCCCTGCAATCCTGGCCTCCTGGAGCCTCAAGCCCTGAAAAATTGGAGGGACTGGAGGCTGGGAAGTAGCAGAGAGGCTTTCTCTATGTCGAAGGCCCCAAGGTAATGAGATTCCAGGGGGCAGAGGCTACAGAGCCCATGTCATGAGCACCCTAGGCTTCAGCTTCAGGAACTGCACTCATGTGGACCTTGGGTGTCAATGCAACTGTCTCTGGGCTGTGAGGAAGTGGCTTGTCTGGGGCCACTAGGGACTGTTAACTAGATAACATGGGGAACTGAGCAAAGCCTCCCCACCCAGTGCCTGCAGGTGTATGCTCCCGAGGTATCCCCAGACAGCATCATGGAGTGTGCCACTGGAGAACGAGGGACGCAACTCATGCACGCCAATGCCCAGCTCACCGATGCCCTGCAGCCGCCCCATGAGTATGTGCCCTGGGTCCTGGTCAATGAGGTAAGGACCTCCACCTCACAGTCAGGAAAGTGACCCTCAATAGTGAGGCTCTGCATTCAAATCCCCAGACCCATGTGAAAAAGCTGCACATGGTGGTGTGTGTGTGTGTGTGTGTGTGTGTGTGTGTGTGTGATCCTTGCATGAGGGATTCCTGGGGCTCCTGGCAGAGTGACATGAGCTGATCTTCCAGAGGAACCAAGTTCGATTCCCAGTACCCTCATCAAGAAAATTATGCACTCACACATACAGACATGCTCAATTAAAAGTAAATAAGATGTTTTTTTCTTTTAAATATTCACCTATCTGTTATGTACACAGTGTACAGAAGAGGGCACCAGATCTCCTCGTAGATGGCTGTGAGCCACCATGTGGTCACTGGGAATTGAACTCAGGACCTCTGGAAGAACAAGTCAGTGCTCTTAACCTTGGAGCCATCCTTGCAGTCCAAAAGTAAATAAGATGTTTTTTAAAACCAAAGTGGAGAGTGACTGGAAGACAGCATGCAGGCTGGAGAGACAGCTCTGTGGTTAAGAGCGTGGGCTGCTTTTGTAGGGGACCCTGGTTCTTATTCCCAGTACCACATGGTGGCTCACCTCTGTTAACTCCAGTTCCAGAGAGTATAGCGCCCTCTTCTGGCCACCATGGATACAGTACGAACATGGCACTCCAACATATGAAGTAAGATAAATAAATCTGAAAATAATAGTTTAATTTAAAAAAAAAAGAGTTCGGGCTGGAGAGATGGCTCAGCGGTTAAGAGCACTGACTGTTCTTCTGGAGGACCTGAGTTCGATTTCCAGCATCCACATGACATCTAACAACTGTCTGTTATTCCAAGATCTGACACCCTTACACAGTTATACATGCAGGCAAAACACCAATTCACATAAAATAAAAATAAAATATTTTAAAAAAAGAGTTCAAAAAAAGAAAAAGATACCCCACGTTGAGCTCTGGCCTGTCTACATAAGAGTTTTTATACCCTGATACCAGTGTGACCACAAATCAGCTGCCTAGTTCATACAGCTGAGATTGTCCTGGGGCTGTCAGGGTTCCTGCTGCCTCAGCACCCCATGCTGTGCTTAACTATGTCTTCTGTGGCCTGCAGAAACCGTTGAAGGACCCCAGCCAGCTCCTGAGCTCTGTCTGTCAGTTGTATCAGGTGAGCATGACAAATCCTGGAGGTTCAGCTTGGGGGGTGTGGAATCTTCCCAAAAGGTCCCAATTCCTTTCAACCCCCCCCCCCAGGGTGTGGAGAAGCCAGACATCTGCTCCTCCATGGCTGACCCTCCCAGGAAAGTTTGCTACAAATGAAGGTCATTGTTAAAGGAAACAGGAGCCCAGCTGCTCGGCTTTTTCAGATCTGGAGCCCTCAAGAGATACCGCCAATCAACCAGAAAACTTACACATATCTCACAAAAAAACAGACACAAAACTCCCCATATTCAAGAATCTTGCCTTGTTTTCAAATGGTGCTAAATTTTAAATTCATTGAATAAATAATTTAGATTGTTGTGATTCATCTTTTTCCTAGAGTTTAGTTTTTGAGTTTTCTGGTGTTTCCTTTGTTTGTTTTGAGACAGGGTTTCTCTGTGTAACAGCCCTAGTTGTCCTGGAACTCACTCTGTAGCTAAGGCTGGCCTCAAACCTTCAATATTAGCACTCAGGAACTCTTGAGGGGCAGGCCGATCTCTATGGATTTGAGGCCAGCCTGGTCTACAGAGTGAGTTCCAAGACAAAGGGTTCAAAAAGCTACACAAAGAAACCCTGAAAGTGGGCCACCACTGCCACTTCGAAGTGGTGTTGATGTGGGTGTGTAACCCTGGGCTCTACAGATGCTGGACACACAATCTGTCCCTGAAGTACATGCTGCATCCGAAGGCTAACATGCCAATCTGTATGAGCTGCTTTTCAATTGTGTGAAAAAGTACAAAAGCCACTTAAGGAAGAGAACTATGCTGGCCCATCTCATGTAGAGAGAACATGGTGGGGGAGTTGAGGCAGGAGATTGAAGGCATGCTGCACCCAAAGCTGGGAAGCAGGTGAATAGTGGGGTTCCACCACTTTGATTTCTAATTCTTCCAGAATTTCAGGGATCCTGATGGTGTCACTAACACGGGGGTGGGGAGTGGGTGTCATTTCACCTCAATCACTAGTCCAGCCCAGCCCAGTGATTCTCAACTTGTGGTTCACGACCCCTTAGGGTCACATCATATATTTACATTAGGATTCACAAAAGTAGCAAAATTACAATTATGAAATAGTAATCTTTTGTTCGGGGGTCACCACAACATGAGGGACTATGTTAAAGGTCCTTAAGAAGGTTGAGAACCGCTGCTCTAGACCATCTCTGAGGACCTAGGCTTCTCACCAAGATGACTAGATCTGGTGTGACTGACGGTATTGATGCCATCACACCTTCCTAGTATGACAACTAGTTGTTGGCAATTCCCCGCCTGAAAATACAGAACCAAACCTGTCTCTAGTTGGAGCCTGGCTGGGCCTGGGGAGTAATGAGGACTGGAAGGATGGGGTGGTTGGATAAGTGTAAGTTGGAACGGGTCGGCAAGAGTGAGTTCATTAGACAAAACACAATTCCTGGATTCGCCTCTAGCCTCTCACACACCAGGATGGAGCAGAGACTTCACCCCGGGGAAAATGCATTCACGGTTCCAGGAAAAGCGACAGTGTACGGGCAGATAGTCAGGAGCTAGAATCTCAGCCTGGGCATGCGAGAACAGTACGATGGTGTGTGAAACAGTTAAAAGCAAAGAATAAAGGGGGGAAGGAGGCTTATTTCTGCAGCGACATCGAATTACGGTGAAGAGAACACGTGAATTCATGATTCGTCTCCCGCCTAACGAAACCCAGGCAGGAGGAGCTCAAGGGCAGCCTGGGCTACATGACAACAGCTGGGGTTAGACCGGTGTCCAGTGCTGAGCTCCAGCACCTCGTTCTTCAGGATGACAACACCCGAACACTGGAGAGGTCACGCCAAGGTCAAGCTCCATGCCAATACTCCTCGTCCAGCCCACTCCCATCAGGCTTTGTGGACAAGGAGCTGGAGACCGCCAGCCTCCCTGCTCAGCGGGAGATGCAAGACACGCGATTGGTCAGTTCAGTGCAGTTCCGCTTGTTTATTGGTCCGCTGAGAACAGGTAAAGCAGAAGACTTCCGCGTTCCTCATGCGACGTAATCAATGCTTGCAGACGATTGGTTGATGCCTGACAGAGGCGGGGCTTGTGGCTTTTGATTGGTCCATGCGGTTCTTGTGTGCGGCATATGATTGGGCGGGACTTCTCGGCACCGGGGTGTGTGATTGGGCTGCGCAGGGGGCGTGTCCGGGATGCTAATCTCAGCGGCTGGGTCGTGTGTGCTGGTCCATGGCTTCCGGCGGCTGGAGCTGGGCTCGGAAGGCGCTGGCTGCGGGGCGGCCGCTGTTCCAGGGCCGTGCGCTGCTCGTCACCAACACGCTGGGCTGTGGCACGCTCATGGCCGCGGGCGACGGCGTGCGACAGGCCTGGGAGGTGCGCGCGCGACCGGGACAGAGATACAGCGCGCGGCGCTCAGGTGAGCTGCACCGGTCTGCAAACGACCCGGACCGGGGCGCCAGCCTGGGGGTCGGGCACGCAGCCAGGACTGTGTGTCCTGATTCTCCCTGCCTGCCCACAGCCAGCATGTTCGCGGTGGGCTGCAGCATGGGTCCCTTCCTGCACTTCTGGTACCTGTGGTTGGACCGCCTCCTCCCCGCCTCGGGCCTGCGGAGTCTCCCGAGCGTGATAAAGAAGGTCCTGGTGGATCAGGTGGTGGCATCTCCCATCCTGGGCATCTGGTACTTCCTGGGTAAGAAGCGGTGGGGACCCTGGTCTTTAGAGCTCGTGATGGGTAGAGACTGGTGATAGCTGCTTTTCTTTTTACTTCTTTTTTATTTATTTATTAATTTGTTTTGGTTTTTCGAGACAGTGTTTCTCTGTAGACCAGGCTGTTCTGGAACTCACAGAGATCCACCTGCCTCTGCCTCCCAGTGCTGGGACTAAAGGCCTGCACCATCTCACCCAGCTTTTTACTCTGGGGCAGAAGGGTTTTATTTCAGCTACAGTGGTGGGAAGATCAGGGCAAGAACTTCTCACAGCTAGTCACATCACAGCCAGAGAGAACTGCATGCCTGCTCTCTTGTGCATAGCTTCGTTTCTCCAGTTCAGGATCCTCTCCTTCGGGAATGGGAAAGCCCCCATTAGTTAAGTCTGTATAGACGGGACAGGCCACCCATGTAGACAGCCCTGAAGACTGAGTCATGTTGACCGTTAAAGGTGAGTGTTACACAGAGACTGTCTCAGATTTGACAATCCTTGGCCTCCTAAGGGCTGAGATCACAAACCATGTTGCCTTTTTTATGTACCTCTTGGGAGAGTGTCCCTAGAACTGGGACAGAATCACGTGGGAGTGGGACAGACCCTCTGGCAGGCTAGGGGACCCATGGGGACAGGTAGAGTAGCAAACAGTGTCTGAGGGGCTGTAGGGGTCGCTTGGGTGCAGAACCACCTTCAGTCTCGGCATGAAGGAGTGCATACAGAAGAACGAACCCTGAAGGATGGGTGGATGAGTGAGATGGCCCCTGGGGTTCTGGGAAGAGTGTGAGCTTGTGACCTCTTGAAGTGCGTGTGTTTGCTTAACTCAGGTCATTGCCTATTCCCCCTGACCCACCCTGCTGCTCTGCCTGGGTCCCCGTCACTGGTATACAGTTCATTCCCAGTTTTATTGCCTCGAAGCTACCCCGGCCTTTACATCCACCTCTTGGTCTTTTTCCCAGGCCTTGGCAGCCTGGAGGGCCAGACGCTGGAGGAGAGCTGCCAGGAACTTCGGGCCAAATTCTGGGACTTCTACAAGGTGGGCGTGCCAATGCTGGCCCTCTTAACCTAACTTCCAGACCCACCATCAAGGCTTTGGTTCCCCCCTACCCTCATAGCCCAGCTTTCTCATGGTGGCCCTGCCTGCCTTCCTGTAGGCTGACTGGTGTGTCTGGCCAGCTGCTCAGCTGGTGAACTTCCTCTTCATCCCGTCGCATTTCCGAGTCACCTATATCAACGGACTGACCCTGGGCTGGGACACGTATCTGTCCTACCTGAAGTACTGGGTGAGCTCAACCACCCGGGGAGAGGGGATTGAAGTGCGGGTTCCGCCCTGTGCCTGGTGTGACCCACACTTTGCTGTACACAGGCTCCTGAACCCCTTCCGACTCCGGGCTGCGTGGACTGAGCATGAACACTGTGGATGCGTAGGTTGATGGATGTACTCTCATAGGAGGTTCTGGAGCTGGTTCGAGCTCTGAGCCATGTTGAAAACCCAGGATGACTGAGCCTGGACCAACCTTCCTTTCAGAGTCCGACATGTGGAAGAGCCTCCAAAACCAGCTGCCATGTTTTTCAGTCAGACCACACAGTTCATCTGAGGTTCCCTGGAACCTTGGTGACAAAGGCAGAGATGTGTCCCATGGCTGTGGGATGGGGTGTGCTTTGTCCTCAGACCTCATCTGGAGTTGGGTAGCTGTATGGAAATTTCATTAAATATTCTTCAGTTACAGGCTGGCTGCCGGTTGTTGGGGCAGGGCTCGGTGGTACTGGTAGAGACTCAGCGAGGTCCATTCGCTTTATTGAACTGTGTGTAGTGTTCATAACTTCTAGGGAAGTGGGGGGCACGTTTGACACTCACGACATCAGAACAGGTTTGGGGCTATCCCAAAGTAGTGAACGTGAATATATTCCCCCCATCCTATCTACTCCAGAGATAAAGTAGCATGGGGTAGAAGGTCCAGGCAAGCAGGATGCCAGCCTGTCAACCCAGTGGTCCACATGGCAGTCCTTGCCATCTCCCATCTCCCTACCAGCCTGCTTCAAAGTGCCATCTGGTCCCCTCTTCACAACCGACAACTGTGGATGGGGTGGCTTACAAAACCAAAAAAAGGGTCTTAAAAGGGAAGAGCAGTAACCACAACACACCACAGCAGAGCGGGGGGCAGGGATATGTACAGGGTGGGATGGGGGGATGTGCCCAGGGATCATCCTCAATAAATAAATAAATAGCTACGATAATAAATAGGGTGATGGGATGGGGGACTTGCCCCTTGTGTGTATGGTGGCTCAGCAGGCACAATCCTGGTGAGGAGGGGCCTGCTGGTCAGTGAGCTGTGGGCCCTGTTTGGCCCCTGTGACCGCGGGGTCAGCAGTATCCAGCGACTCTGACATCTTCTCACAGATCACATCCACCAAACGTTCAAAGGTCTGCTTGACATTAATGTTGTCCTTGGCGCTGGCCTCAAAAAATTCAAACCCTGAATTGGGGAGATGGAGGGTTGACAACAGAGCCCGATTTTCCAGAGCCCAAGGGTAACCTTGCTGGGCTCCACACTCCCACTGCAGAAGCCTCTAACACTCAGACATGTCCCTCAGCATCCATGGCCCTATTACTTCTCAGTTGCTAAGCACCTGGTAACAGACACATTTCCTCTAGGAGGCAATCATGTGCCTCTGTCACACTGCATAGGTTTAGCTGTCCCTTAGCCTACACCTGAGGAGTTTGCTGTCTATGGCACCCTTCCCACACCAAGCCTGTACCTGCTCTGAGACACACGCCTTGGCTCCCAGCATGTACTCCTCTGTGCAGATTTAGACTCTTCAGGCCAAGCACCTTCTTAAAGCTAGCCCATGACTTTAGTGTGTGGGCAGCCCCATGTTCATCAGACCCATTGCCAAGGCCTGGATGGTGGCTAGTTTTGCCATGTATGAACTGCCTGGGTTCATACTCATGCCCTGATCTGTGTGTGTGTGTGGGGGGGGGGGGTGTCGGAGATCAGAGTCGCTGATCTAGTTTGATGAGGGCTGTAGTCCTGTTGGGTACTCACCCAGGTGGTCAGCCAGCTGCCGGCCACGTTCCGAGGACACCAGTCGCTCATCCTCCATGTCACACTTGTTCCCCACCAGCAGCACCTGCGCGTTGTCCCACGAGTAAGTTTTAATCTGAGTCGACCTGCATAGGCGGGCAGAGGGAGAAGGAGGTTGGAGGCCCTGGCCCTAAGTCCCCTGTCCCTTGGTCACTGAGAGGCTTTCCTCATGATCTCAGATGGTCCTGGAGCAATCTCGCCTTCTGCCTCGGCCTCCCAAATTCTGGGATGATGTCTGATGCTCTGCTACATCGAATGTAGTAGAGGTGGTTTACAGCACTGTGGATGGATCTAGGTTCTCACACCCATTATGCAAGTTCTCAGCCAGTGACGGTGATGCTCCTGCCTCTGCTTTCCAAGTACCTGGGACCACAGACCTGATCTACCAGTTCCTGGGTGGACAGAATATTTAAATGCTATAAATCAGTGGATCACCCTGTGTTCCTTCCACAACCCAAGCCTTGGAAATAGCCATGGTTTGTTCCGTCCGACCCCTGTTGTGTTGTGTTTTCCACTGTGCTGGGGACGGCTTTATCCAAGCATGGCAGGTCCTCTCTCAACTAGCTACTCCATCAATTGAGCCACTGTCCTAGCCATGCCCCCCTCCACTGCTCCAAGATCCTTCAATTTTCTGAGTGAGCTGCTCACCAGTCCTGCACTGCATTGAAGGATTCCTCGTTGGTGATGTCATACATTAGGATGAAACCCATGGCGCCCCGGTAATAGGCTGTGGTGATGGTGCGGTACCGCTCTTGCCCTGCTGTGTCCTGAGGAAAGAAGAGAGTAGTCAGAGGGACCTCACAGAGCCCCTCTGAGGGAAGTGTGCTTGGGGGTTGTTATGGCGGCCACTTTGAGGTCCAGAGACAGTGGGTCAGGAAAAGCCGCTGGGCAGCCAGATAGGTCACTGCAAAATCATTCATTCAGTACAAAATCATTCATTCGGGTGCTGCCCAAATGCCCTGGGCTAGAAGTGGGGGCTCACAGCACTGTTAAGAAAACAAGGGACTGGAGAGATGGCTCAGCGGTTAAGAGCACTGACTGCTCTCCCAGAGGACCGGGGTTCAATTCCTAGCACCTACATGGCAGCTCACAACTGTCTGTAGTTCCAGTTCCAGGCAAATAAATAAATAAAAGTTTATAGAAAAGAAAACAAAAAAGTCAGGCCAGGCAGTGGTGGTACACACACCTTTAATCCCAGCACTCAGGAGGCAGAGGCAGGTGAATCTTAGAGACTGAGGCCAGCCTGGTCTCCAGAGTGAGTCATGACAGCCAGGGATACACAGAGAAACCCTGTCTCCAAACCTCCCCCCATCAAAAAAGAAAAAAAGAAAGAAGGAAGGAAAGAATATAAGGAACGCCATGTTCCTGAGGTCAGCACAATGTGATGAGAAGTGACCTAAGCCAGGTGATGCCCAGGTCCGGTGTGGTGAGGTACGAGATGTTACATCAAATATTGGATTGGTCCTCAGTGTGTGCCTTCCTAACACTTGGGAGGCAGAGGCCAGTCTCTGTAAGTTCGAGGCTAGCCTGGTCTACACAGTGAATTCCAAAAACGTGAAAAACGTCAAAAAAAAAAAAAATCAACCTTGATGGGAAGGCTGTCATCGCAGCACTGTGAAGGCAGAAGCAAGAGGATCAGGAGTTCAGGGTCATCCCCAGCTACCCTGCTACCTGCTCACACTGGACTACAGCACAGGACTTGAGAACACCGGGATGTCTGAACCCGAGCAGCTTACACACATGCACAGAAAGACTTCTCCCCTCTGGCCCCACGTACCCAGATCTGCAGTTTGATCCTTTTGTCGTTGCGGTAGATAGTTTTGACCTTGAAGTCTATGCCAACCGTGCTGACGAAGGCTGGTGTGAAGGAGTCGTCAGCATATCGGAAAAGAAAAGAGGTTTTGCCCACGCTGCTGTTGCCAATGATCAGGATCTTGAACATATAGTCGAAGTTCTGGTCCGAGGATTCCTTCTGCCCATAGCGGGAGTCTGTGGCTGACGCCATCTGCAAGGGCGGGGCGCAGAGGGCCTGAGGGGTGCGGCAGGACAGGTACCCAGGATGGGCACTGCACAAGGGCGCCAGGCCCCCCAATGTCACATGGGCCCCCAGGACCGGCTGGGCTGTGACCTTGACAGGCCCAAGGCTTCAAGGAGGCTGTGAAGGGGTCACTCCTGCAGGTCTCTGGCACCCCACCTCACCTTCCCGTCAGTCCTTCCATCACCCTAAAGAGACCCACGAGGGAGCACGGGAGCAGGAGTACATGAGGATCCCCAGCTCTCCCTCATCCTTATTCTTCTCCTGGAAGAACTGAGACCCTGAGATAGTCGCATCACGTGACAGACACAGGGCGAATTCAGGCTGACATGCACAAAATCCCTCAAGTGCATTAACACACAATGAGGGATCCAAGGCAAGCTGACCCAAACTCCTGCCCTGCGTGCGAAAGAGTGGAGCTAGCAGGAGAAGCAAACAAACGTGATATTTGCAAGCCCATGCATGGGCACAGCTCACAGTACCCATGCACGATTGCACACGCAGATTCCCCGACACAGCCAGTGTGCACCTGGCCACTGGCGAGGACACATCGCGCACGCGCATGACTCCACACGCGTGTGAGCCCATACTTGAACTCGGACCCACGCACACCGCGCACACGCACCATGCACGCACAGGTTTCACAACCGTGCAATGTGCGCGCCCTGAGGTCGTGCGAGCCTATCCATGCCGAGCGGGCGCGCACACGCGTGTTCACTCCACGAGCACGAGCACGCACCAGCCTCCCGCAAGCCTGGCATTCCCCTCCCCCTCTGTCGCAGAGCCCGGGCCCCAATGCCGGGCAAAGCGTGAAGGTTGCGGGGTGCGCGAAGCGGGATGCCGAATGCCAGACCCATAGCCACCACGCCCGAGTCGCGCACCCCCCTCCTTCACCATCTGTCAATCAAACGCGGGATTTGTGGTGTGTGGCCCTGGGCTGCGCTCACCTTGCCCGTTCCGAGCTGAGACGACACTGACGGCAGCGACTCTAGAGACTGCGCGGGCAACCGGGCCCCAGGAGCGGCTGCGGGGCTGCAAGCGGCGGTGCAGGCTCAGGCCCCTGCAGTCCTCGCTGACGTCCTGCAAAGCCAGGGGCGGGGCTTCCCATGCAAACGAGACTGTGACGTAAGAAGGCGGGGCCCAGCAGGCAGCCCGGGGCCCTACTGGCCAGCGCAGGACGGGGGCGGGGCATGGTGAGCCTCTGGAGGGCGGGGCATTGTGGAGACATGAAGTCTTATTGACTGAAGCGCTCGAGCGACGGACTTCGTATCCAATCAGCACTCTCCTACGTCTGGGGCGGCCCAATGGTGACTACAAGGTGTTAAGAGTAAGAGACTGGAGCCAAGACCCAGCCCCAGATGCGAACTTGTCCCTGCTTTAGAAACAGGGCGGACACGTTCCTAGAGGCACCAAGGAGCTTAGGTTTGTTTTGAGAAAGGGTCTCTCCCATGTAGCAGACTGGCCTCAAAATTGCTAAGTAGCAGAGGCTGACCTTGAACTTCTGCACCTCGCAAGTGTTGGGATGGCAGGCTTACACTTCGCTTACCGCATTTTAGGCCTCAAAAGACCCATTGAAGAAGAAAAGACAGAATTTAATCTCAGTTCTTGGAAGGCAGAGGTAGGTAGGCCTTTGGAGTTCCGTGCCATCCTAGAGAGTTCTAGGCCAGGCAGAGATACACAGACTTTGTCTAACAAAACAACAACAAAAAATAAGAGGAGAAGGAGTAAAAGACAGAGGGTAAAGTGATGTTTGTCCATTTTCGGTGCGCAGGAGCGTGCTTTGCATCCTACTGGTAAGGCACACCCGTAGAGGCCCCGCCCCATGTCTATAGTTGTGATAAAGAACAGGGGGGTCAAGAGACACCACCAAGGTCCGGTGGCACACCTGTCACACACACTTAACATGTCAAGAAGAAACCATTAGGAATTTACGGTCATCCTTAGCTAGAAAGTGAGTTTCAGGCCAACCTGGGCTACAAGAGCACATATCTAGATAAAGTGAGCTGAGGGGCTGAGAGATGGCTAGATGACTGGCTACAGGTGAGCGCACATGCACATACATACGTACATACGTGCAAGCGAACACCCATACACATAAAATTAAAAATTTAAATCTCTCGGGCTGGAGAGATGGCTCAGCAGTTAAGAGCACTGACTGTTCTTCCAGTTCGAACTGAGTTCAATCCCCAGCATCCACATGGCAGCTACTACAACTGTCTGTAATTCCAAGATCACATTACATTACACAGTTACACACGCAGGCAAAATACCAATTCACATAAAAATAAACAAACAAATAAATCTCTCACTTTTAAAAAAAATTTTCAAGGCAGCTTTCTCTGTGTAGCCCTAGCTGTTCTAGAACTCACTCTGTAGACCAGGCTAGCCTCAAAGATTCTTCTTCCTCTGCCTCCTCAGTGCTGGCCTATGCTTAGCCTATGCCATCTCTAACCAGTAGAAGCTTCTATTTTAATGGGCCGAGGCTGTTTCTCAGTTTGGCGGAGAGCCAGATGACCAGCACAAAGCCCTGGGTTCAGTCTCTAGCACATCACACTAGAAAGAGGGAGGAACAGACAGCCAAGGTCACCCTCAGCTACGGAGAGTTTTGAGGCCAGCTTGGGCTACATCAAACTCTGTCTCAAGGAAATAGAGTCTGGCAAAGAAAAAAGGGGACTGACTAATGGGTCCCCAGAGAACATTTGCTTCTCTGTGCATTTAGGACTCAAAAATGTCTTGACCCCGAGTCCCAAATTTGCAATAAAGAAAACCAAGAAACAGAGATAGTTCAGAGAAGCCACTCTATGACCTTCACGCTGTGGACACTGGGGACCAGGTGAACCTGGAAGCCAGGTACAGAAATGCCCACTTCCGGGCTATGAGGCACCATCCCTGCAAATCTTCCTGCCAAAATGGATCTAGAGTAGAAAAGCAGCAGACACATCCTGGTTATTGTACATCTTGTTATTCCACTGCGTTTGGCCGGGAGGGTCACCATTGCCTGCATCCGACAGGAAGCAGAACTGTGGACATGGACTGGCCCCGTTTACATACGGCTCCGCCAGCTGCAGAGGCGCCAAGGGACCAGAATAACTTGTCGCCTAGATCCTCAGCCACCCCCGCAAGGAGCCTGCTTGCTCAGCCCACTCCCGCTTCGGGCCCACAGGGGAAGCTTGTTTATCTGCTCCCCGACACATCAGGAAGCAGGGGGATGCAGAG
Organism: Sigmodon hispidus; assembly: GCA_004025045.1. Lineage (NCBI taxonomy): Eukaryota > Metazoa > Chordata > Mammalia > Rodentia > Cricetidae > Sigmodon > Sigmodon hispidus. Next base: position 478 of record PVIH01015322.1, on the reverse strand, counting down.
CAACAGACAAAAACTGATCATCAATATGTTTTGTCCAGAGCATCCTGCCCACGTGGAGTCTAGGGTGGGGATCAGGAACGGGTCTGAGAGGCTTGAAACCCTAGCCCGGCTTGGATTTATTCCCAAAGAATAAGCTCTGGGGAAGAGCCCTAAACCGTCTCCACTGCCTTTTTTATTTCAAACTAAAAATAGGAGCTGAGGCCCAGTGGGTAGGGAGCTTGTAGCTCAGTGGGTAGGGAGCTTGTAGCCCAGTGGGTAGGGTGCTTGTAGCCCAGTGGGTAGGGAGCTTGTAGCCCAGTGGGTAGGGTGCTTGTAGCCCAGTGGGTAGGGAGCTTGTAGCCAAGTGGGTAGGGTGCTTGTAGCCCAGTGGGTAGGGTGCTTGTAGCTCAATGGGTAGGGAGCTTGTAGCTCAGTGGGTAGGGAGCTTGTAGTCCAGTGGGTAGGGAGCTTGTAGCCCAGTGGGTAGGGAGCTTGTAGC
>PVIH01015321.1:32165-50215 GCA_004025045.1 Sigmodon hispidus | reverse complement strand
ATGGCTTCTGTTGTTGTATCCATCTTGTTAGTGTGTGACGTTTTATAGGAGAGTTGAGTCCATTAATATTAAGGGAGATTAGTGACCATTGATTCATATTTCCTGCCATTTTTGGTGGTAACTTGTCTGTATTTCCATTCTCTAGGGTATTCTTCTGTGTACTTATTGATTGTTTGTGATTTCATGGATGTGTCTGGGGCCTTAGGTTGTAGTTTTCCCTCTAATACTCTCTGTAGTGCTGGATTGGTAGATAGATATTCTTTCAGTCTGACTTTGTCCTGAATTACCTTGTTTACTCCATCTATGGTGATTGATAATTTTGCAGGGTATAGTATTCTAGTTTGGCATCCATGCTGTTTAAGCGTCTGCATAACTTCTGACCAAGCCCTTCTAGCTTTCATCGTTTCCATTGAATAGTCAGGTGTTATTCTAATGGGTCTGCCTTTATTTGTGAGTTGGCCTTTTTCTTTTGCAGCTCTTAAAATTTTTTCTTTGTTCTGTATGTTTTGTGGCTTGATTATAATGTGGCACGCTGACTTTTTTTGGGATCATATCTATTTGGTGTTCTGTAAGCTTCTTGTATCTTTATGGGCATTTCCTTCTTCAGATTAGGAAAGTTTTCTTCAATGATTTTATTTAAAACATTATCTGTGCCTTTGAGCTGGTATTCTTCTCCTTCTTCTATTCCTATTATTCTCAAATTAGGTCTTTTTATGGTGTCCCAGATTTCCTGAACATTTTGAGTTATGGCTTTTTTAGTTTTACTATTTTCTTTGACTGATATATCTATTTGAGCTACTGAGTCTTCCACTTCAGAGATTCTATCTTCCATCTCTTGAACTCTGTTTGTTATGCTTGTATCTGTGTTTCCAGCTTTTTTCTTCAGGTTTTCTATTTCCATTTTTGCCTCATTTTGCGCCTTTTTTATTGCTTCTATTTCAGCTTTTATTTCAGCTTTTAGTTCCTGGCATGTTTCTTTCATAGATTTGTTCATCTCTTCCAGTTTTTTGTTTGTATTTTCTTCTCTTTCTTTAAGGCTTTTTTTCATATCTTCTTTGAGAGCTTCGATGATCATCAAAAAGGAATTTTTGGTGATGCTTCCTTCTGTTTCCTCTTCATTGCTCAGTTCAGGTCTTGTATTTGTAAGATAGCCACTCTCTTCTGGAGTTTTACCATGTTATCCTTTGTATTATTATGTAAATTCTTGCACTGACGTTTGCCCATGGCTTCAGTGGTTCACGATTAGATGGGCCCTGGTCAGTTGTGGCACTTGGGTTTGTGTGTCACCTGTCACCTCTCTGGTCAGGGTTTGATTCTGTCTTTCAGAGACCCCTGCAGTTTTTGGTTTGCTCAGTTTGAGGTTGTAGTGGGGAGCCCTGCAGATTTCCTCAGCAGGAGCTGTGGGTGTGGGCAGGAGCACAGTTCAGCTGCCCCTGCTGCAGAGTGCGCTGGGACTTCGCAGAGAGCACCCGGTTTCGGCTGCGGAACTGGAAGCAATGGGAGCTCAACTCTCCCTCCCAGGCCAGGATACAGGCGCTGAGGCCTACTGATCCCTCCTCACCTCTGGTCAGGGTCCGAATCTGCCCCTTAGAGACCCCTGCAGTTGTTTCGCTCAGTTCAAGGTCTTAGTCAGGAGCCCTGCAGATTCCCTCAGCAGGAGCTGTGGGTGTGGCCAGGGGCACAGTTCAGCTGCCCCTTAAACTGGGGTTTTAATGGGAAGTTCTGGTCGGTGGGTTTTTCTCCTTCTGGGCTGGATTTAGGGTAGGAATTGCCCTTCTTGCATTCTGCTAGTCCAGTTTAGACAGTTATTGTCAGCAACTGAGGCAAGGGCATTATCTTTTGCCATATGACTAGCTTTTGCAGTAAAGTCAAACTTGGACATATACTTGAACTGCAGCATAGGGAAAAAATAAGTAAGCCGTGGAGCTCCCAGCTGCTGTAGTTTTCAAGCACAATGTCCAAGGGAATATACCATGCTACTTCCCCACACCCATCCCAGACCCAGAGACTAGTCAGATGTACCATTCCCTGCCCCTGCCACAAACATTTTTCAAATACCAGAGTCCACTTGAGCTACACACCCCAAGTGCAACAACAAGAAACTACAGCAATGAGGAAGGACAGATATCTAGAGAAATAGATTGAAAGAAGTGGGGACCCCCCAGAGACAAAGACTCCAAGTATACAGATTTGTAGAAAAAAGGAAGTGTAAGATTAAATTTAACAACATAACAAGCTATATCACATCTCTAGAAGCTAGGGGTTCTTAAACACCAATACTTGAACACTGAAATGCCAATGAAGCAGAAGAAAAAAATCTTAATAATAGCTTTATGAAGATGATATAATACCTTAGATGGGGAATAAATATTTTCATTAAAAAATTTAGCATAACACAAATAAAAATTTAATAAATTCCATTAAGAAATCCAAGAAAAAATAATTTGAACAGGTGAAGAAAATACTACAAGACTTGAAAATTAAAATAGAGGCAATAAATAAAACACAAACTAAGGGAATTCTAAAATAGGTTATCTGAAGAAACAAACAGGAACTACAGAGGCAAGCATAACAAACAGAAAAAAAAAGAGATAGAAGAGAGATTTTTCAATTGTTGAGGATACAGTAGAGAAAATAGATTCATTGGCTAAAGAAACTCTTAAATCTAATAATTTTTTTTAACACAAAGCTTCCAGGAAATCTGGGACAGAATAAAAAGATCAAACCTAATAATAATAGAAATAAAAGAAGATGTCCAGCTCAAAGGCATGGAAAATATATTCAATAAAATTATACCAAAAAATTTTCCCAATCTAAAGGAAGACATGCCTATGCAGGCTCAAGAAGCTTATGAAACAGCAAATAGACTGAGCCAATAATAGAAATGTTTCCTTGACATATAAAAATCAAAACATTAATCATACAAAAATAGAATATTAAGAGCAGTAAATGAAAAATAGTCAAGTGACATACATATCCAAGCCTAGCAAAATTACACTTATTTCTCAAGAAAACTTTGAAAGCTAGAAGGTCAGACGAGATCTTAAGTGTTTAGAATGTTCCCAAACTAAAATGGAAAAACAAAATCTCTAACTGGTGTCCTCGTGAAGCAATTTTTCAAGTGCTGTCCCTGAGTCTGCCATATCAAAATAAACTAATCTACTTGTTCCCCAAAACAAAATTCTTAGCCTTGCTCCAGGCCTTCTGAGTTACAGCCCCCAAACCAAAACCAGGAAAACAGTATTTCAGCAAATAACTCCAGTGACACCGCATTATTATAAGACATGTTTAAACAGAATCATTTTTGCCTTTTTAAGTAATTTATATTTGGACACTGATTCTTCACTTTGTATTCTGAAAAAAGCATGCATTTCCATTTCAATGAATGAAAATCACATGTTTAAATTTTATTATCAATAAAGTTACTTCATTCTATCTTCTAAAAAAAAAAAAAAAAAGAAAGAAAAAAAAAGAAAGCTAGAAGGTCCTGGACATTCTGCAGACACTAAGAGACCAAAATAATCAATTAGCAATCACTGGTCATTAATATCTGCAATTGTCAATGGACTCAGTTTGCTTATAAAAAGACAGAAGTTGACAGAATAGGTATTAAAATTGGATTAATTCTTCTACTGCCTACAAACTCTATATGAAGTTTGGTAAAAGACCATAATTTTTGAAGTAATTGTTTGTTGCCAGGTGCAGATGTGTCTCATTCTCAACAAAAGTCTAAGTTGTTAAAATATTTTAAAGTGTCCCATTCTGTAGATTTTTAAAGTGCTTGAGGATAGTCTGTCTATTTAAAATATATATCTGTATGACTTTAAAATATACCTAGCATGACTGTTTACTATTATAAATATCTATTAATCTAATTTATAGTATATAATACTTTTGTAAATGTGCTGCATGAACATAATACCCTAAGCAAGGCTAGAAATATACATGCAGTATAGTATAATTAAATTTAAATTTGCATCAATAAACCAAAATCCATACTAATATAAAATATGCAAAATTAATAGTTGTTCTTTGAATTAAAGCAGATTTAATAATCTATCCTTTTATCTTTTTATTTATGTATCCCCAGTTATCTTTTCAAAACAAGATCACTGAATCTCATCTCCTCTGTTTATCTTTTTTCCTGACTGATAACAACTTGTATCCATCCCCCTAAGCGATTAAAAATTTTCATTTGTTTTGGAGAAACATTCATTTATTTTGGAGAATATTGGCATAGTTTCCTAGACTAGTTCCTGTTGATTGGGGGAGCTAGCAATCTGTTAGAGATTCTGAGAAAATTTAAGAGTATTGTCAAGTCTTTACTAAAGTATTCTGTGAGGCTAGATCATCTCAGCCTACAGCTGAATGCAGAATTCAGAGTAAACTGCAACAGATAAGCACTAAAATATTGGTTTATCTAGGCCACTTGTCCCCATCAGATATTTTTCAGGAGCTTGTCTTCAATCAAATATGATTTTTCTTAACCCAGAATGAATACTCAGACTCTTATTTCATGTACAAATAAAAGCAGATCCTCTTGTACAAAGTAACATATCTTTTAACCTGAATTTTGAAATCAAAGTATTTTTGAAATTTATGAAGTGGTTTAACTTAGCAGCTTTCATAATCAACTGTCTCTCAGCATTTATCATTTGTTCTTTAGCCATCAAAAAAAATTAAAGACAAGATAAACACATGCAGTATCTGGACTCTTTTTATTTTCCATTTTATAAAGCTTATTATATTTCTTTGCAAGAAGTTTGTACTATATCACATGAATTTTAATTGTATAAAAAAGACTCAGAGCCAAATATCAGGGAAGGGCTGAAATATCAGAAAGAATAATGTAGTTAATTCTAACCCAGCTATCTTGCAACTTCTTCAACCTTGCTCTTGGTTGCTTCTGCTGGTTTCCTAGGAGGTCTTAAATGCTTAGCTCTGTCTTATCCAGTTTAGGATTAGAGATGTGAACTATTTTCTTTTGTAGCTAGCCTTAAACTCACAGAAACAGAGGAAGTTCTATCTCTGTAGTTATGGGATTAAGGGTGCAGGTCACTACTTTTGGCTTTCCCAGTGATGGGATTACAGGTGTGTGCCACTGAATCTCAGCTCTTTGTTTTGTATTAAAGGATCCAAAAAATCATGAGCTGTCTACTTAGGATTTGACTGTGTGCTATCTCTCAATATTTCAGGTTTACTAAATATGTAACATATCACCACACTGTACCATTACTTTTCTTCCAAGCCTACATATACTTTAAATAACTATTTAGAATTATTTTTGCATGTGTGTCTGAATCTGTCTTTAATATATATATATGTCTTTTTTTCTGACAACATGAATATTAAAACTTCTAAGCAGGTATATCTAGGACTAAAGCTGTGGTCTTGGCAGCTGGATCCTTCCAACTTTATAGCTTCTTCAGACTGTAGCTTCATCATGGAGGTACTGGCAGGAGCCACATTAACACTCCAACTCTGGGGAGTTTCTCAGTCTATTCTGCTACCAAGTAGTATTCCACTGGCTATTTACAAATATCATATAAAGTTTGGTAGTAGAACTTTTAAATGAGTCACCCATTTTTGCCATGAATGCTGAGTCAGAAAGCCATCTGACTTTTATATATATTGACAAAAAAGTAGTATTCTTCAGATTTTTTTTTTTAAAACTTTATTTATTTATTTGCCTTGGTGTTTGCCTGGAACTGGGAACTACAGACAGTTGTTAGCTGCCATGTGGGTGCTGGGAATCGAACCCAGGTCCTCTGGAAGAGCAGACGGTGCTCTTAACCGCTGAGCTATCTCTCCAGCCCCTATTCTTCAGATTTTTATTATGAGTAAAATAATATTTTTTATCTGTGTATATCCTTGTTCAAGCTCCCTTCAGAGTAGAGCTTCTGTTTAACACCACCAAACAGAGAACACTGGAGAAAAGATGCTACCAACAAGCCAAGTTTGGTGCTATTTTTTATGTGTTTAGAATAATTTTTAAGCTTAATCAGAGTTAATGTGGAAACTTTGGCCATATATTGGAACACCAGATGTAAGCAATAAATTCTGTCTTTATAATATACAAGTGAATTTTTTCACAGCAATTGACTGAAGTCTAAAGTTTTCAGCATCATTACATTCTATTATAGGACAGTTAGTGAACACTCCCCAGTTCAAGGGATTTAAAAACATGACTAACATCTGTAATTTACAGACTTTGTTTTCCATTTGCTGAATAAATTACTCACATTCTATGTAAGCTGTAAATGTTTTCTCCGGGCATGTAAATTTTATTTTAAAATTTTAATTAAATTTGTTCTTAGACAACTTTATACATGTCCATGATACATAATAACGTTCATCCACAATTATATTTTACTTGCCCACTGCACCCATGTATTCCTTCCTCCCACAAAATTTTTTTCACATTCCTGTCTGTAATCTGTTTAGTGATCCTATGATTGTGTTCAGAGTTGTCTTTGTGAAGTAAATTTAGAGTTATTAATCAGAACTTAATCTACTCAGCAGTGTGTATACAATTTAGGTCACATAATCTATCAATAGCCAACTAATTGCTCAGTAGTGAAGGCTGCTGCACCTTAACCCAGGCCCTTTCCATTGCCAACTGTTGACAGGGACAATCTTGAATGGACTCAGTACAAGTAACCACAGTTATAAGATCAGAATTTCAACCACTATATTGAATCTAGATCATAGAATTTTCAGCCCTTCTCATTCTTTCTGTTCTCATGTGCTATGCACTGTTGGTATAATTGGTATAATTTGTAGTTTTTTCTTAATTTCATACAGTAATTAGTTCAGTGTTGTGAATAAGTTATTGTCCTAGCACACCTGAGGTGATGAATAAATGCTGGATGGACAAACAAAACCATTTTTCTTTTTTGTTAAAGATATAATTTAAAGAAATTAACTAGCTGATTTGGAGGAAACATTTTTAGGTTTGTCACAAGGAAAAGAATTAAAAGCCCATATTCAGCACACCTATATGATCTCTGGAAGTTATAAAAATGATTGCAGTTAAGAAAAAAAATGATGTGATTTTACATTCTTTTCAGAAACAGATTTTTAAGTTTTTTTTTTTTTTTTCTTCATGCCATTCATTGATGCTAAGTGCATGGGCAATGTTAGAAACTAGACAAATGATCCCTGAATCATTTCATAAAGTGCCAAAAGTATTGTTTGATCATTCTTATTTCAAGATATGTACTGCTTTTAAAGTTTTAACTTTTACTTAAAGGTTTAAACAATAATATTGTAGGCATTGATACCCACATGGTGCTTGTCATAAATGTTTTTATTTTGCTAGCTGTCCCATGAAGACAGACAATTTAAAAATTTAAACAACCATTTTCCAATAAATCTTTCATCAAAAATTATTTTATGAGTCACAGCTTATTTACTCCTAAATTACTTTAATTGCTGTAAGTACATCTATACCATGGTTAATGCAAGATTACTATGTAATTTCATAAAAGTAATATGTACCTTTTAGGTCTAAAAGCATATGAAAAATTCTATTTAAACCATATGGAATATCAGTCCAAGAGATTCTATCCAATGGTTTAATCAATGTGCTGACAATACTAAGTTGTCTTCCTGAGGAAGGAATGAGCTCCAAATGTCTTAAGGCCCAGGCCTAAATAAATGGCTTTGTCAAACTCAGTACAGGGCCAGAGATATGTCTTAATGATGAGATGAAGGAGTTTCTCTTCCAGACTTAAGTTCAAGTCTCAGAAGGGTCTAACTTACAACATCTCCTGTTACTCCAGCTCCAAAGGGACCTGATGTCTGTTTTTCTGGGGCACCTTATATGCAATGAAACTCTCTCTCTCTGAAAAATAAAATTAATATTTTAAAATACCAAGCACAATGAATAAGGTTAGAAATATAGTTGGCCAAATTTCTTGAGATAGGTCTACAGACATGTCTTGGCTAGAAAGAAAGAAAGAAAGAAAGAAAGAAAGAAAGAAAGAAAGAAAGAAAGAAAGAAAGAAAGAAGGAGAAGAAGAAGAAGAAGAAGAAGAAGAAGAAGAAGAAGAAGAAAATGGCTCTGTGAGTTGATAAAGTGTTCAGCACACAAGTGTAAGTATCTAAGTCCAGATCTGTGGAAATAAAAGCAAGCCTATGTGTTTGCAACCATAGTGCTATGAAAGGAGACAACCATTATCTAGGTGGCACAAAAGGTCATTCAGTAATATTCTGGCCTGTGCTTGCACTGTGCCAACACAGGCAAAGACATACACAAACACACACACACACATACACACACACACATACACCAAAGCAGAAAAGAAAAAAGATTAATTACATACATTATGGACTTTACTCAGTTTTTATGTGCAACTCTTAGCCAGGCATCTTGCTGCTGGAGTTTTTGGCATCTACTTTAAGAAGAACACTACAGTGAGCTGTACAGACACTAAGCCTAGTGTAGGTGACATTGTTCCCTTTTAATGATAGCTGGGAAATTCTGGAAATTATCAGCATTTGTTGACCTTTAAGTGTGTGGCATGGTGGGAGCACAGCAGAGGCAGGGCTTGTAGTAGAGAGGCTTAAAGTGGAGGGAAGGAGGATGAAACTGGAATGTAAAGTAGATAAATAGTATTAATATTGATATTAATAGTAAAATAACTGTGCCACAGAAGTGGCCTTTTTTACCTCCAAAAAGAAGTCATTGTTTGATCTCATGAACTGTTCAAATGAAAGACTTCAAATATAGGTTGATTTTCAAGTTTGTTTATCATTATATTTATTTTGTTTTTGAGAAGCCAGGTTGCTCTTTTTACAAACATTAGTTAAGTATGTTTTCTAAACAGTTATTTATATTTTAATTTTAAATAACTATATTTTTGTTGTATTTATTGAGGCTGCTGTCAAACTATTTTCACAGTAGAGAGTAGAATTTGATTGGTAGACAGGGGACATGGAATGAAAACAGACAAGGGAAGCCAAAAAGCCTCACCCATACTCACAGAACTATAGCTAACTGTGGATGAGAAAAAAAGCTGGGCCAAGTTCTGAGAAAACATGACTCCTAAGGTCTCGGCCTTAAGTGGAGTATCTGTATCACTGACTCTTTTAGAGCCAGAAAGCATGGTCAATGTGAGAACAGAAAGATTATAGGAGCCTTTGAGTGGATAGGAATGTTGAAAATGGCTGTACTATGGACTGACAATTGCTATTGTAATCATAAATTCATAGCAACTTTGGCCTCTAGCAACAAAAGCAATAACACATAGAATAAAGAGTGGAGGAATGAAGAGGAAAAAATTAAGAAAAAGCTGGAAGGAGGAAGAAGATGAGGGAGGCAGAAAAGGAAAAGTTTGTCAAGAAGAAAAGGGAGGAAAGAAGACCAAGCAAGAGAGAGGGGCAAATAGAGAAAGGTAGCAGGGAAGGAACAACAGAAATGAGTGTGAGGATGCATGGATGGGGAAAAGGGAACCAAAAACAATGAGAATAAGAAGGAAGGGGGAGTCATTAGTGAAAGAGAAGTAAAGGAAACAAATTGGGGTGATTATCATCTCAGTACATTTTATAAACAAAATTGTTAAGAATTATGAACAGCTTTTTAAAACGTAAAGAGAACTGTCTATCATTTGGAAAAGTGTGTGAGAACAGCTCTAAGGCTTTCTACTTCATCCCCTGATTGACTCTATATCATGAGGACCCTTGGAAGGAATTTTGTTCTCTGCCAAACAATTGTCTGTTTCTTTTTTTAAACTGTCACCAGTTTATCACACTGGAGCATCCTAGGAAACAATTCTCCACAACATGAACTCACAGACCTAGAGTTTAAAAATAAAATTCTGACATAATAAAAGTCTTTTTGTGCAGTAGAAGATTAAAGGAAAACATTTATTTTAAGGGCTATTGACCCCACTATGTGGTACCTGAATCTCCCAGAGTAGCTCACAATGGGAGTGACAGTGATGGGTTTGTGTCTTTGAATATTTACCATTGTGACTGCCAAGCTGCAAAGATAAATCTTTCTGAGGAACAACAGGAGGCTTTCTTCTCACAAAACGAATGGGCTCTGTTGGGAGAAGGCTCCCAGGCTCCAGGGAGAAGGACAGCTTTTGTCCTGAGTTTCTTCCCTGCCAGTACTGGTGTGTCCAGACCTCTGGGGCAGTGCTATTCATCTGTCTTTCCTTCACCTGTCCCATTTTACCACCTCAGCTCAGGTGTTAACTCTTGCATTTATTGATCATAGCCTGATACACTCAGTCTGGCCTCTTTTCCCTGATGTCTACCAATGCAAGTGACTTTTGTCAGTTTCTTAAAAAAATACCCATTTAAAGCATGGAGCTTTGTTGTGTGCTGTGCACCTGTGTGCATGTGTGAGAGAGACAGAAGATGATATAGAATATCTCCCTCAATTGCTTGCTGTGATATTCTTTGAGACATGGTCTTTCGCTGGCCAAGGGTTTGCCAGTTCAGCTAGGCTAACTGTCCAGTGACTCCTAAGAGCCTTCTTTTCCCTTTCTCTGTCTGAGATTTCATGTATGTAAGGCTATACCTGTTTAAGGTGGTTGGAGTGGATCTTAGTTTACGTATATAGGCTTGGCTGAATAGCATTTGTGGTGGTAAACCGTTACTGTCTCTCAAGCCTCTTAGAAATGTTATCTTCCACATCATCAGAGAACTAAATTAAAATTTTGTTTGCCTAAAAATTGTTTTCAAAATGATAAGAAATAAAAGATTGTGCAAGAGTGCCCCATCAGTATCTCTAGATCTATACTTATTTCTGAGCTTAACATTCACAAAGTACAGCATCTAATTTCTTTTTGCTTCGTTTCTGTGACTGCCCAGGCTTTAGAACAATTTTTAACCTTCTCTATACTTGAACATGTTTCTCCTTTGGGCTCCCACAGTACAACAAAGAATTTTACTTTATTACTCAGAATTTGAAAGTCTTAGAAAATATAATGAGTGTGGGGGGGGACTTGATCAGAGATTTTTTGTCTTGTCCTTCGTTCTTTGTTTCTTGCCTTCCATTTGTTTCATTCCCAGGTCCAGGTTCACACTGAAGACCCTGCTGGCTTCACGGGCTGTCCATGGGATAGGACAAATGTGTCACCATTAAGAGGACAGCCGTCAATCAGATATTGGATTGCCATGAGTGAAGATTCTGCACTGTGATCGCCTCGGGAAATGCCCGGCCTGTGAGTAAGGTTCAAGGAGAATCACAAGTGAAGATGCAGGTAAGTGATTCACCAAGGGGCAGGCATTAGGCAAGAATGAGTTGTTCTTGTCAGAGCATTAGAAAGCTCTTCGAACATGAGGAACTGGGGTCAAAAAAAAAAAAAAAAAAAAAAAAAAAAAAAAAAAAAAAAAAAAAAAAAAAAAAAAAAAAAAAAGATCTTAAGAGGTTTTTTGAAATTATTGTTGATGTCTTCCCCTGGTTTCCACAGGAGTAGACGATTGATGCAAAAAGACAGAGAAGGGTAGATAATTGTCTCCAGGATTATTATAATGCTTTTGGGCCTGAGAAAGTCCTTGTTTAGGCATTTTCTTATTGGAATTTAGTGAATGATGTTTTGAGAATATATAATAACTTCCCAGATATCCAGGCAGTTATTAAGAAGGGAAGCATTAAATAAGGATCACTTATTCTACCAGGATTTTAAAAATCCTCCAAACACAGAGAATTAGGGCTAAAGACAAAGCAATTTTTTTCTCACAGAAGCAATCATGCTTTTGTATTTGAATCATAGTGTTAAGGAACTTTTACAGTGTTAATGTATTGTATTATTTATACTTCCTGGCCTGAGAGAACAGGTCTGATACAAGTGAAATGCTAATGGTGTCTTTAAATTAACTCTTAAAAGAGTACGAAGGTAGTAAGAGCATGAAAAGTTCTGATCAAGAATCCAGATGCTTCCCAACACTCAGGAGATAGATGAATCTCTGTTGTCAAGGCTACACAGAGAAGCCTGCATTTTATCTAGGTTCTTTTCTCAGCATAATGTTTTGATGTTCATGTATATAGCATGTGTTAGTATTTTCTCCTTTATTATTTCTAAATGCCACTGCATGAACTATATTTTGCACTTTGTTTGTGAACCTATAATAGGGGAGTAGATATTTCTATTTCTCTTGGCTAGAGAAGTGAGATTGCAGAGTCATGTGGCAGTTTATGTTTCTTATATACTTAAGGAACTGCCAATGTTTTCTAAAAAGGCTGTATTCTGATCTTTAGTTCCTTGGTATAGCCAGGACAGTAGGCATGTTATACCATGTCTCTTTTACATTTTCTTTAGAATTTTGCTACTATACCATAGATGTGATTTAATTCCTTATTTACAATCTCTTATACATACTGCCCTGTTAAGTTGTTCTGTCTTATTATTTGGCTGTATTAAATGTAATTCCATAAAGATTTAAGCTTAATTTACAAACATTTGGTATCATACATTATAAAATTTTTAGACCTTATGCTAATGAAAACCTTCTCCACTTAAGGCCTTGCTACTACCAAGGCCTAGGCTTCAAGGCTCACCAGCCATGGCAGCAGGGAGCCTTCAGTTTAACCTGTTTAACCTGCCTTAGGCTCTAGAGGCCTAGGTAGCCACAGTTTTTAGCATAAGAATGAAGGCAAGGCCCCAGCCACAAAGCAGGTTTCTGAGCAGCATAGACTCTGGATATTCATGACATTCCTGGGTACAAGCCACTATTTCAGAATGGACACTTATGTGCTCAAAAATGTGTGATTTTAATAATCACTATCCTTCCTCCAAAATTGATTGACTTTTTAAAGACTCATTCAGTGTGCTTTCCCAGAGTTATTTCATTACATCCTTTAAAGAATGCTAGAAAATGCTGTTCAATGGTGGTCTCTCCACCGCTTACAGAGGTGCAAATCACAGCAGCTAAATCTACTCAAGTGTCATAGTCTAGCTGTACAGCTGGCCTTAATACACATTCTCCTAAACTATTTAATCTGTTCACTGATAGTCAATATGTGGCATGGATCCTTGGCCCTTTAGAAACAGCTAGTTATATTGCACCTGTGAGTAAAGTTTGTCAGCTTTTATTAAAAATACAGGCTTTTGTGGGACAGAACTCAGCTACTCTATGTGGGGTATTTACAGGCTCATTCTGACCTTCCTAGTGAAGGCAATATCCGTGCTGATCAGTTTATTGAATCAACATATGTTATGTTTAATGCATTTGCTAATGTATTTTAAGTCCATCAAGGATTTCATCTTAATGCTGGATCTTTGAAATTTCATTTCAAGATCACAAAGGACCAAGCCATTCAAATAGTCAAACAGTTTCCTTTGTGTATGGAATTTCTGTCAGTAACCTATTTTGGAACAAATCCTCAGGGTATTTTTTCTCCTAAGCATATTTGACAGAGGGATGTTACTCATATTCCCTCCTTTGGAAGGATGGCCTATGTCCATGATTCTGCTGAGACTTGTTTGCATCTTAACTTTTTGCCTCTGCATATCCTTGGGAAAATGTTAAGGATGTTAAAAGCTGTTGCTTATATAGTTTCCAAGGTAATGAGATAAAGTTTTACCAAATTTTGTGCTGAAGACTGAGATTTCTTATAATTTTTATGGGTCTGACAATTGTGGAAGCAACTCTCATTGCACTCTTAAAGTTTGTCTCTTAAAACTAAGAAGGGAGAGCATGCAGCCATGCCCAAAGACCATTTATCCTTCATTTTTTTATATTTTAAATGTTTTAACTGTGGATTCTCAGTCACTTATTGCAGCTGATAGATACTGGAGGCTTAGCAACATGGCCTTATCTCTGGATCAATGAAGAAATCTGGCAGATGGCACTTAACTTAGACCAGACCCAGTTCTGGTGTAGGGGAGAGGGTCTGTTTGTGCTTTTTCCACAGGATGCAGACTTTCACAGGATGCAGATGACCCACACTACAAACACTCCTAGACTGCAGTCTCCCTGGGACAGAGTCAAGGACCTCCCGCTGACTGAAGCTGAAAACTCAAAGTGGAGAGCAGAGGAGTAGCTGCCCTGCCCTCTCATCAGAAATCAAATCAACATCTCCTATCTTTTAATGCAAATTTTTCTCAGACCTTGAAGCTGTTTGCTTTCCTTTCCCAGAGTATGGCTCTGTTCTTTGGCAGACAGGAATTATTCCTTAGATGTATGCCTTTCTCTTACTGTGTGCTAACCTACCCTCTAGGCACTTTGCATTAGAGATAGTATGGCTAGGTTTGAGAAGGATTAGAGCATAGGAAAAAGCAAAGAGAGCAGGAGGAAGGATGGCTTAAAAGCTAGTTTTCTATCTCCCATTGGTTACTATACTTTAACCTTCCCCTTTAGGACACTTTATAGGATTTTTGCTTTATTGGCTTTTAGACCATAGATATTTAACAGGCTCACTATCAACAGGTAGACTCCCTGACCTCCATACCGATACAGGTCTGTTACTTCACAGATCAAGTGTTTGTGAATCCTCAGGCAATGAGATTCCTACAGGAACTGCATAGTATTCAGAGCTATGCAAGCTTGCTTGCAAGCAAGCTTGGGTACCAATGAGGGTGAGAGGTGAAGCACAGCAAGGAGAGGACCATGTATTCTGTCTCTGAATCTCCTGAGGAACAAGCCTGATTGCATAGAGGTTCATGTCTAAATGTATTAATATTAATAACCTAGCCACTCTCCTCCTAAAAAGGACATCTGCCACGTGGAAAGGAAGTTTCTCTTGCCAAGCCATAGAAGGTTCTTTCTGCTGAGCTGGAGAAAAGCTTGGAGGATCAGGTCTCTGTTCCCTCCCTCTTGGTTAATGCCCACTCATATGATAACTGATTTGCCTCAAAAATAATTGTAAGGGAAGAAATGTTGGGAGCCAAAGCCTAACTTAGCCATATTTTATAAGTTAGCTCCTACATCTAGCCTTTTGCCAGTAGTCTATACCCTAAATAGCTATTTACCAGAAGACTACATCCTTTATTGTTTTAAGCTAAACCATGACTCTAGGCTTTCCCCTTTGACCTTCTCAGATCAGCAGGTGACATCCTCCAGGTCCTCAACTGATAACAGATAAATTTCCATAACAATTCTACCCTGTCTGTTACTTCCCCTTACAGACTTGCCACCTACTTTTGAATATCCCACCTCTTTCCCCCCAGCTACCCGCATGGCAGAGATTCTGTATAAATATTGGCTGAAACAATAAAGCTTCAGGGTACTTGATCAGAAAAAAATATATAATGAGTATAAAAGATCATCAGACCAGAGGTCAGAGTGAAACCACAGATACGCCCTAGTCTTTAGTTGTGAGGGGCCTCCTTCAGTAACACCCTAAAGGAAGGGACATTATATGATCAGGTCCTGCCTCCAGGGTAAATTTCACCATCAGAGACAGACTGATGCTTTTGAAACTCACAACCATACCCATAGCAGAGTCAGAAACCCTACAGAACTTATGCTCAGGGCAGACAGGAGACACAAAGCATTCTAGCCATGACTGACTAGAGGATGATTAAGTGTGTACCACTGAAGCCATGGGCAGATTCCAGTGCAAAAATACACATAACAATATAAAGAAGAACAACAAGGCAACAAAAGGCAAACTGGTGGTTCTACAACACCAAGACCCATACAGAGCAAAGAAGAGAAAACTGAAGAAAAGAACAGCAAAAAAAAAAAAACCCCATTGTTATAAAGATTAGAGAAGCCTTAAAAGAGGATATTAAAAAAATCCCTTAAAGTAATAGAAGTAAATACAAAAAGATGGAAGACAAAAACAAATCCTTGAAAGAAAACCAAAAAAAAAAAAAAAAATGAGAGAAACATTCGAAGAACTAGAAATTAAAATAGAAGCAATAAAAAGGCACAAAATGAGGCAAAGGTGGAAATAGAAAATCTGAAGAAAAGAGCTGGAACTACAAATACAAGCATTATCAACAGAATCCAAGAGATGGAAAAGAGAATCATGGGAGTAGAAGACTCAATAGCAGAAATAGACACATCAGACAAAGAGAACACTAAAACCAAAAAAGCCATAACACAAAATGTTCAGGAAATTTGGGACATTATGAAAAGACCTAACCTGAGAATAAAAGGAAAAGAAGAAGGAATAGAATTTTAGTTCAAAAGCACAGATAATGTTTTCAATAAAATCAGAGAAGAAAATCTACCCAATCTAAATAAGGAAATGCCTATAAAGATATAAGAAGCTTACAGAACACTAAATGAATTCAACCATCCAAAAAAAGTTTACTTGCCACATAATAATCAAACCACAAAACATACAGAACAAAGAAAAATTTAAGAGCTGAAAAAGAAAATGCCTCCTTACTTATAAAGGCAGGCTCATCAGAATAGCACCTTACTATTCACTGGAAACAATGAAAAGAAAAAGGGCCTCATCAGAAGTTATACAGACACTAAAAGAGCATGGGTGCCAAAGTAGTCTACAATACCCAGCAAAACTGTGAGTCACCACAGATGGAGTAAACAAGATATTGCATGACAAAATCAGACTTAAACAATATCTATCTACAAATTCAGCCCTTTAGAAAGCATTAGAGGGAAAACTCCAACCTAAAGATCCCAGATATACCCATGAAACCTCAAATGATTGATAATCCCAGGGAAGAAAAGCCCAAAGATAGAAAATACATACAAGCTACCAAGAAAAATCAAAGGAAATATCAATCAGTGGTCACTAATATTCCTTAATACCAAAAGACTCATTTTACCTATAAAAAGACATAAGATAGCACAATGAATACAAAAGCAGAAGCTATCCTGCTGCTGCATACAAGAAACATACCTCAGCCTTAATGACAGACTCAGACTCAGTGTAAAGGGATGGAAAATTATTTTGCAAGCAACATGCTGGTGTAACCATTCTAATAATTAATAAAATAGGCTTTAAACTAAAATTACTGAAAAGAGACCATTAAGACCACTACTTTTTCATCTCAGGAAAAATCCACCATGACAAAATTTAAATTCTGAATATCTTTTCCCATAACACAAAGGCGTATTTTACTTATGTAAGAGAGAAACTAGTAAAAACTAGTAAAGCTTAAAAATATCAAACCTGAGACACAAACAGTGTCTTAACTTCAATACCCCATTTTCACCCTTCAATAGGTCAACCAGACTGAAACTCAAAAGAGAAGTAAGTGATCTATCAGAAGTTATGACCCAAATGGACTGAGTAGATATATACCAAACACCCCAACAAAACAAAAATGAATATACACATTTCACAGTACACTGTGGAACTTTCTCTAAAATTGACCACTTATGAGGTCATAAAGCAGATATTAAAATAAACATAACTCCTTTTACCATGTCAGATCACCATGATCTAAAGATAGAATTCAACATCAAGAATCACAGAAACTAAACATAACTCAACTGAACCACCTCTGGGTCATGAAAAAAATTAAGAAAAAAATCATACTTCCTTGAATTTAACAAAAATGAATCCACAACATACTCAAACTTATGGGATACAATGAAAGCAGTCTTAAGGAGAAAATTTATAGCACTAGATACCTACATGAAAAGACTAGAGAAATCTCACACAAGAGAACTATCAGCACAGCTGAAAGCTGTAGAGCAATTAGAAGCAAACTTACCTAGAAGGAATAGACAGAAGGAAATAATCAAACTTAGAGCTGAAATCAACATAATTGAAACAAAAAGAACAATACAGCAAATCAATGAATCAAAGAGTTGGTTCTTTGAGAAAGTCAACAAGATAGATAAACCCTTATCCAAACTAACCAAAAAGCAGAGAGTATCCAAATTAACAAAATCAGAAATGAAAAGTGGGACAAATCAGCAAACCCCAAGGAAATCCAGAGAATTAACAGGTCATACTTTAAATATTTTTATTCCATAAAAATGGGAAACTAGAAGAAATGAACAGCTTTCCAGACTGGTATCATTTACCAAAAATTAAATTAAGGTCAGATTAAATACACAAACAGACCTATAACACCAGAGAAAATTGAAGCTGTCAAAGTCTCCCAAATAAAAATTAAAGAAAAAAAAAAAAAAAAAAAAAAAAAAAAAAAAAAAAAAAAAAAAAA
>PVIH01015321.1:0-32065 GCA_004025045.1 Sigmodon hispidus | reverse complement strand
ACAGCCAAGCCACTCAAAGTTGCAAGAAAGAATGAGAATTACAGACCAATTTTCTTCATTTTTGGCAAAGAGGTAAGAAAATATAAAATGGAAGAAAGATAATATCTGCATGAAATGGTGTTGGCATAACAGGATGCTAGTGTGTAGTAAATGCAAATGAATCAATCCTGTCACCTTGCACAAAACTCAAATCCAAGTGGATCAAAGTTCTCAAAGAAATTCCAGCTACACTGAACTTGATGAAAAACACCGTTCAATGCATTGGCACAAATTAGCACTTCCTAAATATAGCACCAGTAGCCCAGACACTAAGAACAACAGAAAATAAATGGGACCTCCTGAAACCGAGATTTTGTAAAGCCAAGGACATAGTCAATAAGACAAAAATGCAGCCTACTGAATGTGAAAAGATTTTTACCAACCCTACAAGTGACAGAAGTTGATTTCTAAAATATATAGAGAACTCAAGAAACTAGATCGCAAACCTTTAAATAATCCAATCAAAAAATGGGGTTCAGAAGTAAAAAGGGAATTCTCAGCAGTATTACAAATGGCTGAAAGGCACATAAAAACGTTTTCAACATCTTTAGCCACTAGAGAAATGCAAATCAAAAGAGCTTTGAGATATCGCTTTACACCTGTCACAATGGCTAATATTAAAAATACAGATGATAGCTATGCTGGAGAAGATGCTGAGTGATGAGAACACTTCTTCATTGTTGGTGGGAGTGTAAACTTGTTCAGTCTCTCCAGAATGCAGTATGGTGGTGTCTCAGGACACTGGAAATCAATCTCCCCAAGGATCCAGCAATACCACTTTTAGGCATATACCCCAAAGCATTAGCTCAAGTATGTTCATTGCAGCATTATTTGAAACAGGAAGAACCTGCAAACAGCTTAGATATCCATCAACTGAAGAATAGATTAAAGTATGCATTTAAACATAAACACCAAAGCATGTTTCTAAATGCCCAGAGAACGTTCTTGGAGTGATAAAAATGTGTGATCCTCTCTGTGAATGGCTTTGTAATATCAAACTATCTTGTACCTTTGGACACAATATAAGCAAGATAACTTTATTTTTCATATTCATGTGGTCCTGCAGCAATACTCTTTTTCCAACAGACAAAATGAGGTACAGATTCTTTTACTCAAGACTTAACTTCATTCTCAATCTAGGCCCCATTCTATGTCTTTGAAACTTCAGGAATAATGTGGAAGACTGGCCCGTTTTCTCGACTATGGAGCTGATGGCATGAATAATACAATTTCTGAATTCACAGAGACACAAATTTACCATCCCCCAAACTGTTTAAATAGCATTTAATGTATCCTTTCGTCAATTGTGAGGCACTTTGAGGATCTACACTAAGCTTCAGAAAAAAACGATTATTTACAAAGAAACTTCTAGGGTATTGTTGAAAGACTGTATTCAAGTGCCACTGACAGAGTTTGTATGAAGATGTGATCAGTACTACAAAATCGTAGATTTCCTAACTTCTGAACATGCACTCAAAATATTTCTAGCCTTATAACTGGTTGTCATCACTAACCATTAAATGGGTTACACACTTGACCCTGATCCTTGTCAACACTGACTCACTCATAGCCACAGTTTTCTGAAATATGTAATGGAGTTTTAAAAAGATAACCTAAGTTCTTAGTATATAATTGCATGATTTAATATTGCCAAGAGCTTTCCATACAGAAGTTACTGTGCAATGTATTCTATTTGCTCCATTTCATCAGAAGATCACAAAATTTGCTCAGTAGAATTATTTTATTCCCATTTAAAGAATCACAAAGGGGAAAGAGAAAACCCTTGTCTAGTTCCTGATTTTAGTGAGATTGCTTTGAGTTTTTCTCCATTAAGTTTGATATTGGCTATCAGATTCCTGTTAATCACCTTTAGTATATTTAAATATTTTCCATGTATTCTTGATCTGTCCAGGGCTCTTATCATAAAGGAGTGTTGGATTTTGTCAAAAGCTTTTTCAGCGTGTAGGGGTATGATCATGTGTTTTTATTTCCTTTAGCTTGTTTATATAATGAATGACATTTATGGGTTTTGGTATGTTGAACCATCCCTGCATCTCTGGGATGAAGCCTACTTGATCATGGTGGATGATATTGTTATGTATTGTTGTATATGGTTTGCTAAAATTTTGTTGAGAATTTTAGCATCAATATTCATGATGAAAACTGGTCTGTGATTCTCCTTCTTTGTTGTGTCTTTGAATGGCTTAGGTATCAGGGTAATTGGGGCCTCATAAAAGGAATTTGGCAATATTTCTTCAGTTTCTACTAAAAATGCAAATAAATCCACGTCTATCACCCTGCACAAAACTCAAATCCAATTGGATCAAAGACCTCAACATAAACACAGCCACTTGGAAATTTATAGAAAAGAAAGTGGAAAATACCCTCCAATGAATTTGCACAATAGACCATTTCCTTAATATAACATGAGTGGCACAGACACTATGAACAACAATTAATAAGTGGGACCTGCTGAAACTGAGAAGTTTCTGTAAAGCCAAGGACTCAGTCAATAGAACAAAAACAACAGCCTACAGAATAAAACAAAAATTTTCACCAACCCTATAAGTGATAGAGGACTGATCTGTAAAATATATAGAGAACTCAAGAAACTATACAGCCAAAAACCTTGAATAACCCAGTCAAAAAATGAGGTTCAGAACTACAAAGGGAATTCTCAGCAGAAGAATTATGAATGGCTGAAAGACACTTGAAAAAGTGCTCAATATCTTTAGAAATCAGAGAAATGTAAATCAAAACAAGTTTGAGATACCACCTTACACCTGTCAGATTGGCTAAGATAAAAGACACAGATGACAGTGATGTTGGAGAGGTTGCAGAGCAAGGGAAACACTCTTCCATTTTTGGTGGGAGTGAAGCTTGTTCAGCCACTCTGGAATGCAGTATGGCAGTTTTTCAGAAAACTGGGAATCAATCTGCCCAATGATCCAGCAATACCACTTCTGATTATATACCCTAAAGACACACATTCACACTTCAAAGGCATTTACTCAACGATGTTCATAGCAGTATTATTTGTAATAGCAAGGACCTAGAAACAACCTAGATGCCCCTCAACTGAAGAATGGATTAACAAACAGTGGGACATCTACACAATGGAGTACTACTCAGCAGTAAGAAAAAATGATACTCAAAAATCTGCAGGCAAATGGATGGATTTAGAGAATATCCTCCTGAGCCAGGTATCACAAAACAAGAAAGATAAGCAGAGGATGTACTCACTCATTAGTGAACTCTAAACAAAAAAGCAAAAAACAAAACATGTCCAAGCTGCAAACCACAACCAGTGAACAGCTTGGGATGTGGAACACCTTGGACTGGCACCTTGGATCCCACTCCCTCCAAAGGAACACCTGACCCATTCTTGATGTTGGGGTGAGGAAACTGGATCTGCCAGGAGGGGATGCTGATCTAAACCATATTGGAACCTTGGGACCTCCTGTCCTTGCTGGGGAACAGATAGAGAGATGTGGAGAAGAGAGAGTGACTGGAAGGTGTGGGAGGGGGAAGGGAGCTTGAACACAGATAAAAATATGACTTTTTTATAAAAAATAAATTATTAATAAAAAAGAATCATAAAGGATCTCAAGGCAAACATAAATCCAAGGATAATATCCAGTATCTGAAATTCTTAAGTTTTATCCCCTTTGATAACCATTTTGTGTAATTAGAAGTTTCTCTGTCCTTCCTGGTTTGTCCTGAATCCATTTATCCCCCAAAATCAAACAAGGGCTTATAGTAATTATAAACTCTTTTGCCTACAGCTCAGGCTTATTACATGCTAACTCTAACTCTTAAACCAACCCATGATTCTTATCCATTTTTATCCATGTGGCTTTGTACCTTTTTCCCTGTGCACCATAAATATTTCCATATCCAACACAAAATAGTCAAAATTGGTTGTGATGATGAGAAGCAAAAATCGAAACATGCTGTGCTACTTTTTTTTATTACCATGAGAAAATACTTGTAGTATTTAGAAAGACTCTGACAACTTTTCTTTAATCTCTCCTCCTCCCATATTCTGGACACAAATTACTTAGAAAATTTTCTTGGATTCTACCCTACTTAGGGTACATTTAGGCTATTTCAAATCAAGAAAGTATGGTTGCGTCCCATCTCTGTTGCCCATAAAACATGAACCAGATGTTTTCTTTTAATCAAAGGCCTTTTTTTTTTCATCTTTGTATGTCTTACTTGAGAGAATTAGACCTGGACATCCCTAAGATATATTATTTGTAGATTCAAGAAGGAGAAAGGGATTCTGAACAAACAAATCTTTCAAGCACATCAATGGAAGTGAGAGCAAGATAGCAGATTAACCCAGATGAAAATAATTTGCATACTTCTCTCAGATTTCTGTGGGTGATAAATGGTTTTACCTGCAAACTTTATTTTCAAGTT
Source organism: Sigmodon hispidus (assembly GCA_004025045.1). NCBI lineage: Eukaryota > Metazoa > Chordata > Mammalia > Rodentia > Cricetidae > Sigmodon > Sigmodon hispidus. The sequence goes on along the minus strand of PVIH01015321.1, from coordinate 27,601 downwards.
GTAAATCTCCATATGACTAACGACTTCCTTGTACCTTGTAAGAAAATCTGAGAACAAATATTTAAAAAACAACACTTCAGTGTCATTCAAACCACTCTTTTCCATGTCTCAGAGACCCTCAAAAAAGAACTTGTAGAAAGAACTAGGATACTGTAAAATACATTCCACATTGAAACCATTGTACTTCATAAATATCAATTTCAAAATAAAATTTAAGTCCATCTCATTTATCTTTGCCATGTCCATGTTAAATCCATACACTCGATTAGCAAAGAAGGAGGCTTTCTCATACCGTGTGGGATTCAGTAGAAGAATGTGACATTTATATTCTTAACTTCTTTCTGTATGATTTTGCTTTATTTTTGGATTCTACATCTATATTTTCATCACTGCATTTTTAATTAAGTCAGAATAATATGGAAAAATATACAAAATAAATGTACATAAACTATATTAATTTGCATAAACCCTGTAGGTGGCATATTAAATTTGTTTGTACCTAAAGGTGTCTTTAGGAGATATCATTCTACAAATGATCACCTGAATTGTTTGAGTTTTGCACTATGTATTGTTATATTCAAAGAGATTATACACATTCTTTAGGACAATATTTTACCTGCATTGTTTTGTATCCATGGCAATTTAGCTCTTGTATCAACAAAGTGTTTTTGTTTTACTATTAAAACTTCATTACACATTTGCAGACCACTTATAATATAATAGTATTCTTGCTTGTCATAGCAGCAGATAGGTGTATTTTTTTAAGTTTTATTTCTATTATGTATATAATCCTCTTTGTATTTTGTGAAGTTTCAAATTAGAGGTGTACTGGAAAGCATTTGATTACTTTGTGCTTTGAGAATTCTGAATATTATAAATCACCCCATTAGAATCAATGTACTGTATCATTACACATTACAGATAAATTCACACCTCTAATGTGAGAGGGATTCTAAAACTAAAATAGAATAACATTTTTCTCATTTCTCTAGTGCTTTATGCACTTCATTTACTAAATACATAAAATGGTCAGTAAAATATTTACTAGTACTTCGAAAGTCTCTTAAGACATAAATCAAGCTGTTCTGTATCTCTGGTTTTCCATAAAGCACCTTGCTTCACAACAAGACAGTCTGGCTTTTATTTTATTTTTAAATTTGAGTTTGTGTGCTTTACAATCCTGTTCTATTCAAATCTAGTAGAAGAGGACATTAAAAATAATTAAAAATCTTGTAATTTACTTTTTTGATGCTGACATAATCTCACATGAATGTTGTGTAACTGTAGTTTTTTTTATCAGATTTACGATGGATATTTAATTTATTTCTTTTAGAGTGAGTAAGTATGGTGTGTGTGTGTTATTCTGTGTGAGTGTGTGTGTGTATGCATGTTCACATGTGTATAGATGTACAAGTCACAAAGCATGTGCAACTTTGTAGCTATGGGTCTTGCCCAATTGTTCTGAACTTTACATACTTAGGTAGCATTTCAAAAGAGCAAGAGCCTCTGCAGTTCCACGTCCGGCTGGCTTCCTGGTTCTCACAGGATGCGCTGAGCCCTGTGATGCCTTTCGCTGCCGCCAGGCGTGAATGACAGAAGTGGTGCCTTCCAGCGCCCTCAGCGAGGTCAGCCTGCGCCTCCTCTTCCTCGATGACTTAGACTCCATGAAGCACCTGTGTGGCGACTGGTTCCCCATTGAGTACCCAGACTCATGGTATCCAGACATCACATCCAACAAGAAATTCTTCTCTCTTGCTATAACCACAGAGGTGCCATCGTGGGTACGATAGTAGCTGAACTAAAGAATAGGACCAAAATACATAAAGAGGATGGAGATATTCTAGTCTCCAGCTTCTCAGTGGATACACAAGTTGCAAATATTCTAAGTCTGGGAGTGGTGAAATAATTCAGAAAACACGGCATAGGTTCCCTTTTACTGGAAAGTTAAAGGATCATATTTCAAGCACTGCCCAGGATCACTGCAAAGCCATTTACCTACACGTCCTCACCACCAACAGTACAGCAATAAGCTTCTATGAAAACAGAGACTTTAATCAGCATCACTATCTGCCTTATTACTATCCCATTCTAGGGGTCCTAAAGATGGCTTCACTTATGTCCTCTGTATCAATGGCGGCCACTTTCCCTGGACCATCTTACACTATATCCAACACCTGAGCTCAGTACTAGCCAACCTAACCTGCTCTATCCCACACAGGAGCTACCACCAGGCCCACAGCCTGGTCTGCAGCTTTCTGCCATGGTCCAGTAGCTCCAGCAAAGGTGGCATTGAATACAGCCGTACCATGTGATGCCATTGGGGCAGCCTCCCCCAAGCCTCTCTCGTCAGCACTTTGCAGAGCCTATTTTCCTGTCTGTCTGACTTCTGCTGTCCTTTGCAAGGAGCTGGTGGCCACCTGTTTGCCCATTTGCCTGTCCCAGCTGCAGGCCCGGTGCTATGCTGGCTCAGGAGCAGAGTGTATGCCTGGTGTTCAACTTACTTCTTGTTCCTACTTCTGGAAACTTCAACTTCTACCTGGAGTCCTTGTCTGTCTCCATGCACTGGCACTATCCCAATGGTCTGGCAGGCGTTGGCTACATTCACTGGAAAGGGCTAGCCATGCCTTTCCTCAGCCTCCTGCTCCTTCAATTTCCTACAGAATGGACTGAAATTCGCTGAGAAAATAATGTGGGCACCTTTGATTCTGAAGACACAGGAACCTTACAATAAAGAGGCACAACACAGAGAATGCCAAGTTTTTGTATAGGAATGCACTAAAGAAGTTTAGATGGTGGAAACAGTTCTCCATGAAAGGCGAGACTGGGAAGAAAGAGTTCATGAGAACTCAATGCTTTAGGAATGAGCTCTCACCAAACAGTTAGATGGACAGTTTCTTGTTCCTCAGGCTTCCTGCTACCCACTTCCTGTTGTGCAGAAGGATCATCTTGCCTGTTGCATCCTGGCATGCTTTCTGTAGCTGACCTATACTGGGAGCTGGGCCAAGAACTGGTAGCTATTGGCTTATAGGTTTCTTCCTTGCTCCTGCTAGAAGCTGGAACTTCAAAGCCTGGACAAATGCAGACAGGAGGAGGTTGAGCTCTGCACTGAGCATCTCTGCTGTGGACCCATGGGACTTGGCCTTGGGAGCAGAGAGCAGCTAGTGCCTGTGGACCTTCTGCCTCTGAGGCAGAGGCTGTTATCAGTATGGTGAATTGTACTTGCAGCATCCCTTCCTTCTGTCCCCAGTGTTTGTTGCCAGAGTCCTGCCCAGCATTGCTGCAGTATCACAGCAGCCCTTCACTGTGTCAGACAGAGTAGGCCTTATTACTGAGCACTTCCCTCCCTCAGCATCTCTTGGCTCAGAGAGGGAAGGATCCTCACAAAGCAGGAAGGCCAGGACAGGAAAAGTATTCCCCTTTCTCAACAGAACTGACCAGCACGCAGCCAGTTTCCTGACTGGTGGTTTGCTGAGGCCTAGTCCCATGTCTTTCCCCTTTTCAGTCAGTGGTGATCATGTGATTATCATTTCTGCCTTGTGTGGTCAAGGAAGAGTCTTCCAGAAGGTTCTGACTTGGACATTCTTAAATCCAACTCAAACTCCTCAAGCTGTCTGTCCCTTCCTCTTGTCCCCTAATCACTGCAGTGTTCAGCCCAGTGCTGAGCAGATCATAGTGTATAGTCTCATTACAAATAAATAACTTCACTAGTCTCAAAAAAAGCAAAACATCCAAGACAGCTTAAAAATAACTTACAGTAATAAAACTTCTCTTTTCTCTAAAATATGTGAAATATAAATAATAAAATTTAAAGCTCTCCAAGCCAGGTTAGGCTCAGCTGCAGATGAAGAAATCACAGTAGGTCACAGGTAATGCTCGCGGATCTGCAAAGAACAAGAGTATGACTCCTTCTTTCCAATTCTTTATCTGCTGTATCTCCGTTTGTTGTCTTTTTGTTATAACTAGAACTTGACATACTATATTGAATAGTTATTGAGAACATGGACAGCCTTGTCATGTTCCTGACTTTAAAGAAATTATTCTAAGTTTCTCTCCATTTAATTTGATGTCGACAATCAGCTTGTTGCATATTCTTTTTAATGTTTAGATATTTTTCTTATATCTCTTGTATCTCTAAGACATTTTTCAAAAATGGGTGTTCCATTTTGTCAAAGGCTTTTTCACCATTTAATAAAATGATCATGTAGTTAATTTTTTTTGCATTTCAGTTTGCTTATGTGGTGTATTACATTGACAGATTTTCATATGTTGAACCATCAAGCAGGAATAAAGCCTGCTTGATAATGGTGGACGGTCTTGTTGATGTGTTCTTTTATTTGGTTTGCAAGTATTTTACTAAGTATTTTTGTATCAATATTCATGTGGAAAATTTGTAAATAATTTTCTTTGCTCACTCTTTGTGTGGTTTGGGGGTTACCATAGCCTAATTAAAAATTGGGGCAATCTTCTTTGTTTCTACTTTGTGACATAATTTGAGAAGTATTTGGACTAGCTCTTCTTTGAAAGTTTGGTACAATTATGTGCTGAAACCATATGACCCTGGGTAATTTTGGTTAGGAGACATTAAATAACTGATTCTTTTTTTTATAAGGGGTATAGCTCTATTTAAATTGTTTAGCTCATCTTTATTTAATTTTTATTTGTTTTTTATCAAAAAAATTTTATTTCTTTTAGATTTTTTCAATTTTGTGTGTGTAGATTTTTGCAGTATGAAATAATCTTTCTCTGGAATTTCTCAGTATCTGTTGCTATGCCTCCCTTTTATTTCTGAAACAACACTTATTTTATTGATTCTTTGTATTATTTTCTTTGTTTCTATTCTATTGATTTTAGTCCCCAGTTTGATTATTTCCTGCCATCTACCTCTCTTGAATGTACTTGCTTCTTTTTGCTACAGAGCTTCCAGATGTGTTGTTACACTGCTTGTTTGAAATTTCTCCGATTTCTTCATGAAGAAATTTAGTGCTATGAACTTAGCAGTGTTTTAATTGTGACCCATAAATCAGGATATGTTGCACATTCATTTTAATTGAATTCTAAATTGTCTATAGTTTTTTCTTTATGTTTTGTCATTTTTTTATTGACCCAGTTGTAATTCATAAGAGTATTGAAGTTTCTATGAGTTTATAGCTTTCTGTAGTTTTTGTTTTTGTTGGACTCCAGCTTTAATCTGACAGGACACAGGAGGTGATTTCAACTTTATTATATCTATTGAGACATGCTTTTTAATTGAGTTTATTGCTAGTTTTAGAGAGGGTTCCATGAGGTATTGAGAAAAAGGGTAAATGTTCTCTAGATTTCTTTTAGATCCATTTGAGCCATAATGTCTGTTAGTTCTACTGTTTCTCTGTTTACTACTGCTTGTACAACCTGTGTATTGCTGAGAATAGGATACTGAAATCTCCTACTATTAATGTGTGATATTTAATATTTAATTTAAGCTTTATTAAAGTTTATTTTTCATTTGGGTGCCCTTTCATTTGGGTCAAGTATGTTCAGAAATGAGATATCATCTCAGTAATTTTTCCATTGATGAATATGGAATATTTTCCTTCATCATTTAATTAAATTTCATTTGAAGTCTATTCTGTTAGATACTAAGATGGCAACAACTGCTTTTTTTATAAGTTCATTTAATTAAAAAATACAACCTTTTACTCAAAGTTAATATCTATCTTTGCAGTAAAGGTGTGTTTTTTAATATTTAGTACAAGGATAAATCCTGTTTTTGCATCCAATGTGTTAAACTGTCTTTTAATTGGTAGATTGAGTGAATCCATGGATATTGAGTGCTATTAATAGCCAATGATTGCTAATTCCTGTTATTAGTTTTATTTTTGTTAGTCGTGGCATCATGCATGTGTGTGTTTATTTGTGTGTATGTATGAGTGTTTTTCTTTTTTGGGTTTTAATGGTGTGGGATTATCTATTGCCTGTGTTTTTTTGGGTGGATCTAACCTTATCTAGATAGCCTTCTTGGCATTACTTAAGAGATTTGTTGATTTGCTCCAAGTTTTTATTTGTCATTTTTAAAATTTATTTAAAGGTTTTCAATTTTTTCTTTAAATAGCTCTATAATCTCTATAACATTATTTTAAAGGTTGCTTTTTGTGCTTCAGCTGCATTGTAATATACATGTCTTTTTGTAGGACAGCTGGACTCTGATGATGTCATACTGCCCTTTCTTTTATTGCTTGAGTTCCTATATTGGTGTTTAGACATTTGAATTTGTAATGATTATAGTTCTAGGTATTGATTCCTGTGTTTCTCTTTGTTAGATGAGTATTTTGTTGTTTGGTTTGTGTTTCCTCTCTGATCTATTGGCCTAATTAGCCAAGTGTTCTTGTGACTTGCAAGTCTTTAAGTCCAGGAAGGTGGCTCTGCTGGATTTTTCTTTTGTTTTGGTAATAGCTTTGAGTCCTTATATCTGACCTGGCCTCCAGCAAAGCTGAAGTCTTCTTCCAAAGTTGTAGCCCATAATATGGAGGGCAGGAACAGGAGTGTAAGATGTGTTTATTGGGTGGGCTTTAAGTAGTAGTAGTAGTAGGCAGTAGGTGGTATCTAACTTGGGGTCCTTAGAACCATCTTGGTCTCCAGTACTTGGAAGTTGTTATAAAATGCAATCTTTAATAGTTCATAAGGTACAACTTGGTAACAGGTTAATTGACATCATTATTTGATGCATATTATAACATTAGTAGATATAGGAAGATGAAATGATCTTACTAAATAGTGATGATTTGGGAACATACAAACTAGGAACAAGTTTGCAACACAAAGATATTCATGCTATCATAGCATTTCCTGGGGATGAATGAATAAAAACCAAAGAGTATATGAGGACTTTAGCACAGCATAAAAGCCCTTTCACTCTCTGGGATTCATTACATTTACACAATATAAAGAAGAGGTTTTGTCTAGTGGGGTTTCTCAACACAGAGTTATTCATGTGGTAGGTTGACCTGTAAAATACTGGCTGTCATCTGCTCTACATTCTTTAGTGGTCTGTGGTAGTGTTCTATGCTAGAAAGTACCCTTTTAGAAATATGACATAAATGTCAGTGGATGACTTAGGGGTGTGATGTGACACCCTTGTCTTTTCTGGCCATTGTAACCCCCAAATGTCATCTTTGAGTGGTAGGACAATCCAGAAAAGATTGATGGTACACTAAGAAAAAAAATAAATCACTGGATACAGAGGAGTAATGGACAATGATGGATAGTTCTGGTTTGTCGACAGAGCTGATGATGTCATTATACCCTCTAAGTTTGTACGTTTGCTTTTTTAGACAGTGATGACATGGCAGGGTGGGAGTTCTACTTGTAGAAAGTAATAACCATAACTCACAATGTTAATAACTGACTTTTAGAATGTATTACTAGCCTCACACTTATAGTATATAATATCAAAGCCCAGCTACTGCCTTTTCAGGGTAAAAGTGTCTTAAATATTGGAGGAATTTCTAAGTCACTGTCTCTTGCCCCATGACATGCCTTTCTGCCTGCTTCACAAACTGTACAACAAGGAATCTGGCCAACATTGAAGTGTAGCTTTTTCTTGCCTGAGAGAGAGGGAAAAAAAAAACAAACTTGTGATATTTTTTAGGTGTTTATGCATTGGTTGTATCTCTATTGTTTACTTAAGAAATATAAAACAATATCAATAACAGTGTTAGTATATATAATGGCTAAAGTTTGGAAAAAGAGAGAGAAAAAGAAGAGAGAATGTAGTAATAAAGTTGCAATAACTTGTAAGAGTACTTTTTGCAAAGTACTCCATACTGCTCTGTTTGTCAAAGCATTTCTATCTTTGGAGAGTCTTTAAAAACATCTGTATTGGTCTGTCCTTCAGAATATTTCCAATCTTTAAATTAGAAAAAAAATTATTAGAACTCACAGTGTTTTGTATTTAGGAGTTATCTTTGATTTCACCTTCTATGTTATAATAAACATAGAATTATTCTTTTCTTCTCTGTCTCACTGGCATTTTGTATTTACATGTGAGTATTTCTTATACTACTAGCAGCATTCCTACTGTGCTTGTTAGTATTGATTGCAAAATTCACATGCTCTAAAGATACCTAGGAGACAAGACTCTGAGCATGTCTCTTAGGGAGTTTTTAGATTAGATTAATTAAAGTTAAAAGACCCACCAAAATTTGCATTGTAGTATTCTATGTGATAGGGGCCTAAAGTAAATAAAAATGATAAAATGAATTGAGCACCATTGGTTGTCTGTTTCTGCTTCTTGACTACACATCCAAGGTAACTTATTGCATCATGTTCCTGCCACCATTCTTTCCCATTATGATAAATGGCATCTCTTTGAAAGAGAAGCTGAAATGAATAGTTCTGCATGGATTTGGCTTTTGTTGAGAATTTGTTGCATTAACAAGAAAAAATATCAAGCACCTCTACTTTATCACTTCACTTTTAATTCCTCTGTGGACTCTTTGCACCTTATTTACATAAAACAATACTTTTGATATACTTATGTAAAATTTCTTAAATCATATTTTCTAAATCAAAAGGCATATGTAAATGCATATACAAGTAGCAATCAATATAGTTTGTTTTAGTGACCTACTTAAACTGACAAAGTCCTTGGGCAATGTAGGAATAAATATGAAATAAGTTCTAAAGTAAGATGAAAAATTTTTCCTAAGATTTTAATTAATGTAAGATAGGAATTATAATTGCTAGAAAATGTGAGTTTATTCATAGATAAGTTTGTTAAGAATATTTGTGGAAAAATTTTTACACTAATGAATTTTTCTTTGACACTTTTATTTTTATTTCTTTTTCTTTTTTTTACTATGAATAAAGTCATACTTTTTTTAATCCCTGTATATCCTTGTTCAAACCCCCTTGTCCCTACCACAACTTTCAGTCATTCTCTCTTCTCCATATCTCTTTATCTCGTCCCCAGTAAGGCCAGGAGGTAACAAGGTCCTAATATGGCTTAGTTCAGAATGTACTTCTGGCAGATCCAATTTCCTCACACCAACATCAAGACTGGGTAAGGTGTTCCCCTGGAAGAACTGGGTACAAGGTATTTCAGATCCCAAGATGTTCAGTAGATGTGGTTTGCAGCATGGACATGGTCTGCATTTTGCTTTTTTGTTTAGAGTCCACTAATGAGTGAGTACATCCCCTGTATATCTTTCTAGGTATGTGATACATCTCTCAGAAGGTTATTCTCCAAATCCATCCATTTGCCTGCAAATTTTAGGATATAATTTTTTCTTACTGCTGAATAGTACTAAATTGTGTAGATGTACCACAGTTTGTTAATCCATTCTTCAGTTGAGGGTCATCTAGGTTGTTTCCAGGTTCTTGCTATTAAGAAAAATGCTGCTATGAACATAGTTAAGCTAATGCTATTGAAGTGTGAATGTGCATCTTTATGGTATATGCCCAGAAGTGGTATTGTTGGATCCTTGGGCAGATTGATTCCCAGTTTTCTGAGAAACCACTATACTACATCCCAGAATGGCTGAACAAGCCTACACTCCAATCAACAATGGAGGAGTGTTCCCCTTGCTCTGTAACCTCTCCATCATAGGCTGTCATCGGTGTCTTTTTTCTTAGCCAATCTGTCAGTTGTAAGATGATATCTCAAAGTTGTTTTGATTTGCATTTCTGTGTTGGCTAAAGATGCTGAGTACCATTTTAAGGACCTTTCAGTGATTTGTAATTCTTCTGCTGAGAATTCCCTTGTTAGTCTGAACTCCATTTTTTGCTAGGATTACTCAAGGTTTTGGACTTTAGTTTCTTGAGTTATCTATATATTTTATTGGTCAGTCCTCATTCACTTGTAGAACTGGTGAAAATCTTTTCCCATTCTGTAGGCTGTCATTTTGTTCTATTGACTATGTCCTTGGCTTTACAGAAGCTTCACAGTTTCAGGAGGTTCTACTTACTGGTTGTTTTTCTTAGTGTCTGTGCCATTGGTGTTATATTTAAGAAGTGGTCACCTGTGCAAATTTGTTGGAGGGTATTTTCCACTTTCTTTACTATCTAGTTCTGTTTGGCTTAATTTATTTTGAGGTCCTTGATCCACATGGATTTAGATTTGTTCAGGGTAACAGGCTTGGATCTATTTACATTTTTCAACATACTACTATTCAACTATGACAATACCATTTGTTAAACATAGTATCTTATTTCCATTGAATATTTAAGGCCTCAATGTCAAAGATCAGCTGTTATAGGTTTTTGAGTTAATGCCCAGATCCTCATTTGATTTTATTGATCCACAGGTCTGTTTTTATTCCAGTATGAGGCTGTTGTATAACTTGAAGTCAGGGATGGTGATGCCTCTTGAGATTCTTTTGTTGAGCACAATTGTTTTGCCAAACCTGGTTTACCTGTTATTCCAAAAGAAGGTGAATGTTGTTCTTTAGAGATCAGTAAAATATTGTGTTGGGATTTCGATGGGAAATGCATTGAATCTGTAGATTCCTTATGGTAGAATTGCCATTTTTACCACAATGATTCTACCTATCCAGAAACATGGGAGATCCTTCCATTTTCAGATATATTCTTCCATATCTTTCTTCAGTGATTTAAAGTTTGTGTCAAATAGATCTATTACTTCTCTTGTTATAGTTACTCCAAGGTGTTTAATGCTATGTACAGCTATTATTAATTGTGATGTTTCCCTTATTTCTTTTTCAGCCCTATTATCCTTAGTGTATAGGAGGGCTAATGATTTCTTTGAGTTTACCTTGTATCCTGCTACATTGCTGAAGGTGTTTATCAGCTGTAGAAGTTCCCTCACACAATCTTATGGGTCACTTATGTATACAATCATATCATCTGCAAATAGAGATAGTTCCACTTCTTATTTTCCAATTTGTATCCACATAATCTCCTTTCTTTCTCTTATTGCTTTAGCTAAAAATTCAAGAATATTTAATAGGTAATGGGAGAGAGGATATCCTTGTCAAGGTTCCTGATCTTAGTGGGATTTCTTTGAGTTTTTGCCATTGAGTTTGAGGTTGGCTGTTGGCTTCTTGTAAATCACTTTTATTTTATTTAGTTATTTTCCCTGCATTCCTGATCTCTCCTGGGCTTTTATAATAAAGGAGTGTTGGATTTTGTCAAAGGGTATTACAGCATCTAAGTATATGGTCATGTAGTGTTTTTTTTTCCTTTCAGTTTTTTTTTTAATGATTGACATTTATGTTTTTTCATATGTTGAACCATCTTTGCATTTCTGTGATGAAGCTTAGTAGATCATAGTAGATGACATTTTTTACATATTGTTGTATATGGTGTATCAAAATTTTGTTGAGAATTTTGCCAACAATATTCATGAGGAAAATTGGTCTGTAACCCTCCTTCTTTGTTGAGTCTTTGGGTATTAAGGTAATTGTGGCCAAATAAAAAGCATTTTGCAATATTTATTTAGTTTCTACTGTGTGTAATTGTTTGAGGAGTAATGGTAGTAATGCTTCATTGAATGTCTGGTAGAATTCTGCACTGAAACTATATGGAAATGGGATTTTTTTTTTTTTTTACTTTGGAGGCATTTAATGACAGCCTCAATTTTCTTAAGGGTTATAGGTCTGTTTAGGTAATTAATGTGGTCTTCATTTAATTTTGGTAAATGATGCCTGTCCATAAAGGTGTCCATTTCATCTAGGTTTTCCATTTTTGTGGAATATAGATTTTCAAAGTATGACCTGATAATTCTCAAGATTGACTTGTGTTCTGTTGCTATGTTCCCCTTCTCAATTCTGATTTATTGATTTGGATACTCTCTCTCCGCTTTGTGGTTAGTTTGGATAACATTTACTTTGCCGACTTTCTAAAAGAACCAACTTTTTGATTTATTGATTTTTTTCATTGTTTTTATTGTTGATATTTTATTGATTTCACTTCTAAGTTTTATTATTTCCTGCTGTCTACACCTTCTAGGTGAGTTTGCTTCTAATTGTTCTTAGGTTCAACTGTGCTGTTAGTTCTCTATTTTGGGAGTTCTCTAAGTTTATCATATAGGCTTCTAGTGCTGTGAATTTTCCTCTTAAGACTGCTTTCAATGTATCCCACAAATTTGGGTACGTTGTAGATTCATTATCATTAAATTGTAGGAAGACTTTGATTTCTTTCTTAATTTTCTCCTTGACCCAGAGGTGGTTCAGTTGAGTGATGTTTAGTTTTCATGAGTTGGTAGGTTTTCTCTGATTTTTGATATTGTTGAACCCTAAATTTAGACCCTTGTTTTCCAATATGATACAAGGGATTATTTTTATTTTTTTGGTATCTATTGATATTTGCATTATGAACAATTATATGTTCAATATTAAAGAAATTTTCATGTGGTGCTGAGAAACATGTATTCTTTTTTTTTTTTTTTTTAGTTTGGGTGGAAGCTTCTATAAATATTTATTAAAAACATTTGCATCATAACTTTTGTTAGACTCCTTATTTCACTGTTGAGTCTTTGTCTGGTTGACCAATCCAAGGGTGAAAGTGATGTCTTGAAGTCTCCCACTATTAGGGTGTCAGAATTCATGTGGGATTTGAACTTTAGTTGTGTTACTTTTACATAGATAGATGCCCTTATATTAGAGGCATAAACATTCAGGACTAAAATTTCCTCTTGACCAATTTTTCCTGTGATGATAAAGTAATGTCTATCTTGGTCCCTTTTTTATTTTAGTTTAAAGTCTACTTTATTAGATATTAGCATGACAACTCCAGCTTGTTTCTTAGAGCCATTTAATTGGAATATCTTTTCCCAAACCTTTACTCTGAGCCTGTGTCTGTTTTTGTCATTGAGATATGTTTCTTGTATACAGCAGAAGGATGGCTTCTATTTATGTATATATCTTTTTAGTGTGTGTCTTTTCATAGGTAAGTTGAGTCCATTAATATTAAGAGATATTAGAGAATACCGATTGATATTTCTTATTATTTTTGGTGTTAGCTTATGTGTATTTTCTTTCCTTTGGCTTTTTTTCTGTGCAATTACTGATTGTTTATGGCTTCATGGGTTATCTTAGATCCTTAGGTTGGAGTATTCCCTATAATGCTTTTGGAGGGCCACATTGGTATACAGGCATTGTTTCAGTCTGAGTTTGTCATGAAATATCTTGTTTACTCCATCTATTTTGATTGATAATTTTGCTGGTTATAGTAGTCTAGTTTGGAAGCCATGCTCTTTGTGTAAGTGTATAACTTCTGACTAGGCCTTTCTTGCTTTCATTGTTACTAGTGTATAGTAATGTGTTATTATGATGGATCTATCTTTATAAGTAAGTTGGCGTTTTCTTTTGCAGCTCTTAAAATTTTTCTTTGTTCTGTGTGTTTGTGGCTTGATTATTATGTGACAAGTAAACTTTTTTTTTTTTTTTTGGAGGGTTGAATCCACTTGGTGTTCTGGAAGCTTCTTGTATCTTTATAGGGATTTCCTTCTTTAAGTTATAAAAGTTTTTTTTTTCTATGATTTTATTGAATACATTATCTGTGCTTTTGAGCTGGTATTCTTCTCCTTCTATTCCTATTATTCTCAAGTTAGGTCTTTTCATGGTGTCCTAGATTTCCTAAACATTTTGTGTTATGGCTTTTTTGGTTTTAGTATTTTCTTTGACTGATATATCTATTTGGGTTACTGAGTCTTCCACTTCAGAAATTCTTTCTTCCATCTCTTGAATTCTATTGATTATGCTTGTATCTGTAGTTCCCGCTCTTTTCTTCAGGTTTTCTAATTCCATCTTTGCCTCATTTGGTACCTTTATTTTATTGCTTCTATTTCAGTTTTTAGTTCCTGGAATGTTTCTTTTATTTTTGGGCTTATCTTTCTTTGTTTTTTTGTTTTTTGTTTTTTTTTTTCAAGAATTTGGTCATCTCTTCCAATTTTTTGTTTGTATTTTCTTCTATTTCTTTAAAGGAATTTTTTATATCTTCTTTGAAGGCTTCAATAACCTTCATAAAATTGTTTTTCTGTTGTTTCTTTCTTTTTCCTCTTCATTGCTCTGTTCAGGTCTTATTGTTGTAGAATTACCTGTTTCTTCTGGTGGTTTCCTGTTGTTCTTTATATTGTTATGTGTATTTTTGCACTGGTTTCTGCCCATGGCTTCAGTGGTTCACAATTAGTTAGCTCCTTGTCAGTTGCAGCAAGATGGCTTGTGTGCATCTTTTCTTCTCTGGGCAAGGGGTCTGCTCTATCTCTGACTCTGCTATGGATGGGGTCTGAATTTCAAAGGCCTCAGTCCTTCTCTGATGATGCAGTTTGCCCTAGAGGCACGGCCCAGCCATGCAAGGTCCCCTCTTTCAGATGTCACTGCCGGGATCATTCACAGCCAAAGCCTTGCTCCGGTCTGCTAGGGAGAGTCTGAAATCTGACAGATCCCTGGTCCTAGAGAGTGACTCTTCAGACAGGTGGCCCAGGTGCTGGAATCTGCTCACCACTGGACATTTATTTTCATTTTTAAAAGTGTACTTTTTAGATGTATGTGTATCTGTGCATATACCCTCACATACCATTTCTGTCAAGAAAAGTAAGTGCAGTCTTATAGCCTAACAATGTGCTGAAGTTTTATAATCTTGAGTTTAGAGATAGTTATTTGCAGGGGCAATGTGAAATAGACAATAATAATATAAGTGGGGAGTAAGATATAGTGAGGATAGACGTTCATACCAAGTGTAATTATTCTAGGAACCAGACAACAATTAAACATTTATAACAGTTTGAATGTTGAGAAACCTGATAGTGGATACTGGAGTACATTATAGTATAATACTGAATGTAACATAGAAAGACCCTGGACAATTTGAAAGATCTTTGTCTAGCATAATCATCTGAACATGACTGAATAAAATTTGTCATCACCTTTTTAAAAGTAGAATATCTGGAATGAGTATTCACAACAGCATGGACAAGGCTGGTAAACTGGATTCAAGGCATATTGAAAAAGATTCTGTACAATTAATGTTGATATTAAATAACTCAAAATAGTTACTTATATATTGATTAGTTTAATTACTCACAACATTTAACTGTTTCAGTTCATCTTACTTTAAGAAATTGTTAAATGATATTGAGTGAAATGACTCAGTAAGTAGAAACATGGGAAAAAGAAATTCAAAGTTAACTTGAGCTGTGCAAAGAGAGTTTCCTGTCTGTCTAGGCTACAAAATAAAATACATCAAGTAAATCAATAAGCCACTGAGTGTTTTCAAGTTATCATCATTAGCATTGTAAAGGGCAAGGAAATAGGGGAAGGTAGACATTTGAGGGTACAACTTTTTTTGTTCTTGTCTTCTTTGTTTACTTTGTGCTGTGCATCATCATGTCAGTCACCTAATTGTCATATTGTCACATCAAAGGAGACATTGCTTTGTTTAAAAAATTCTGGTTTAGTCCTGTATTCACTGCTAACTACAGTCAATATAAAAAGTACATGCTTATTTCAGACCTTAAATGAGTCAAGTATGCCTAAAAAACATAGATTCAGTGGGAAAAGGGGGTCTATTGACAAATAACATTTATATTGACCTATTAGTTATGTGTGTGTGTGTATAAAAGAATAAATGTCATTTCAAATAACTCTGCTATGAACATAGTTGACCTAATGCCTTTGGAGTGCAACTGTGCATCTTTATAGGGTAAACACCAGAAGTGGTATTGCTGGGTCCTTGGGGAGATTGATTCTCAGTTTTCTAGGAAACTGCCATACTGCATTCCAAAGTGGTTGAACAAGCTTACACTCCCATCAACAATGGGGAAGTGTTCCCCTTGGTCTTCATCCTCTCCAGAATAGGCTATCATCTGTGTCTTTTATCTTAGTCAATCTAAAAGGTGTCAGGTGATATCTCAAAGTTGTTTTGATTTGCATTTCTCTGATGGCTAAAGATGATGAGCACTTTTCCAGGTGCCTTTCAGCCATTCATAATTCTTCTGCTGAGAATTCCCTTTTTAGATCTGAACCTCATTTTCTGATTGACTGTTGATTTTAGTGTCTGTGCCACTGGTGTTAAATTTAGGAAGTTGTCACCTGTGCCAATTCATAGAAACATATTTTCCACTTTCTTTTCTATCAAGTTTAAAGAGGCTGTGTTTATGTTGATGTCTTTGATCAACTTGGATTTCAGTTTTGTGCAGGGTGACAAGCTTGGTTCTATTTGCATTTTTCTCCCCACTACCCTCCAGCTATGTCAACACCATTTGTTAAATATACAATCTTTTTTCTATTGAATATTTTGGTCCTCTTTGTCAAAGATCAGGTGTTCATAGGTTTTTGATTAATGTCTGGATCCTCAGTTCTACTCCATTGATCTACAGGTCTGTTTTTATGTCAGTACCAGGCTGTTTTTATTACTCTAGCTCTATAGTATAACTTGAAGACAGGGATAGTGATGTCTCCTTGTCCTGCGCCACCTCGTCCCGCAAGGAACACGCAACACCGGATCCTTCTGTCTGCAGTTTCTTCGGGCCTTTTACAATCTGGTTTCTTCTTATCTTTCACTCACTTGCTCATTCTCTCACTCACTCACTCACTCACTCACTCACTCACTCAGAGGAACAACCATTCTCTCACGAACTACGCTGGGGGGAAGCCTGCTCTTAGTGAAATACCCTAAGGGCTTCCAATCCAAGATAGCCACGTGGGCATCACCAATAGGCTCAGATACGTGGAAGCAAGCCAGATCCTTGGCCTTAGCCAAATATGGAGTTGTTTACCAGGGAGAGCACTCAAGGCCAACGCCATCTTAAGGTGTGGCTGTACGCAGCTCCCTACATCTCCTGAGGTTCTTTTGCTGAGCAAAATTGTTTTGGCAATCCTGGCTTTCCTGTTACTCCAAATAAAATTGACTATTGTCCTTTCAAGGTCCAAAAAATATTGTGTTAGGATTTTGATGGGCAGTGCATTGAATCTGTAGACTGCTTTTGGTAGAATTGTCATTTTTACTATGTTGATCCTACCAATCCAGGAACATGGGAGATCTTTCCATTTTCTGATATCCTCTTCAATTTCTTTCTTCAGTGATTTAAAATTTTTGTCAAATAGGTCTGTTACTTCTTTGGTTATAGTTACTCCAAGGTATTTAATACTATTTGCAGCTATTTTGAAGGATAATGTTTCCCTTATTTCTTTTTCAGCCCTTCTATCTTTAGTGTACAGAAGGGCTACTGATTTCTTTGAGTTAGTCTTTTAACCTGGTACATTGCTGAAGGTGTTTATCAGCCGTAGAAGATCCTTGGAAGAATTTTGTGGTTCACTTATGTAGACAATCATATCATCTGCAAATAAAGATGGTTTCACTTGTTCTTTTTTGATTTGTATCCCTTAATCTCCTTTAATTTTTTATTGCTGTAGCTAAATCTTCCAAAACTATATTGAGTAGGTAAGAGGAGAGAAAAAGTTCCATGGGGTGCTGTGAAAAAATGTATAGTCCTTTTTATTTAGGTTCAGTATATATCTACTAAGACCATTTGGGTCAGAACTTCTGCTAGATCTCTTATTTCTCTGTTCAATTTTTTGTCTGGTTGACCTATCATGGGTGAAAGTGGGGTATTGAAGTCTCCAACTACTAGTGTGTGAGATTTGATATGGGGTTTAGTCTTTAGAAGTGTGTTTTTTTTTTAAACATATGTAGATGCCCTTGTATTTGGGCATAGATATTCAGGATTGAGTTTTCATCTTGGCAAATTTTTCCTGAGATGAATAAGTAGTGACCTTCCTGGTCTTTTTTTATTGATTTTAGTTTAATGTCTATTTTGTAGGTTATTAGAATGACTACACTAGCTTGTTTCTTAGGGTCACATGATTGGCTTTTCAATTGTTTGTGGTTCCATGGGTGTTTCTGGTTTCCTTAGGTTGGAGTGTTCTCTCTAGCGGTTTTTGCAGGACAGAGTTTATGGTTAGGTATTGTTTAAATGTGGTTATTTTGTGAAATATCTTGTTTACTCCATCTATATTATTGACAGTTTTGTTGGGTCCATTATTCTAGGTTGGCATCCATGTACTTTTCGTGTCTGTATAATGTCTAACAAGGACCTTCTTGCTTTCCTCGTTTCCATTGAATAGTTGGGTGTTACTATGATAGGTCTTCCTTTATATATGATTTGATCTTTTTCCATTGTAGCTCTTTGTATTTCTATCTATTCTGTTGGTTTAGAGGCTTGATTATTATATGGCAAGCAGTCTTTTCTTCTGGGTCTAGTGTATTTCATGTTCTGTAGGCTTCCTGTATTTTAATAGACTTTCCCTGCTTTAGGTTGGGGAAATTTTCTTCTATGATTTTGTTGAATATATTTTCTGTGCCTTTGAGCTGGTATTCTTCTCCTTCTTCTCTTCCTATTATTCTCATGTTCGGTCTTTTCATGGTGTCCCAAATTTCAGAGACATTTTGTGTTGTGAATTTTTGGTTTTGGTGTTTTCTCTAACTGATGTATCTATTACCACTATTGAGTCTTCCATCCCAGAGATTCTCTCTTCCATCTCTTGGATTCTATTGGTTATGATTGAATCTATAGTTCTGATACTTTATCCCTATTATCTGAAACCTCCAAACCTGGAGATGAAAAGACAAGGAATGCAAGGATATCTTTTGGCTACATTGAAAATTAAAGGCTAGCCTCTTTAGATACATAATACCCTATCACAATGTCTCTTATTTTTCATTTTTTATTGCATCTTTTCTCTTTGTTTCTCTTCCCCATCTCCATTCTTTATGTTTTTTTCCAATTTTCTCCCTTCTTTTCTACTTCATTTCTATTTCATTTACGCCCTCTTTTTCTTTCTTTTTTATTTCTTTCTTCCTTAATTTATTTCTTCTGTTTTCTCTTTCTCTTTCTAGCTCAGTTCTGAGTAATCTCATTTATGTACCATATGCTAAGTCAGTGGCTTAATACTGAGCCTTGTCAGTAGCCATCCACTTGTATTATCTCCACCAGAAAGAACATAGAGTTTGGAAGATTCATCAAACTGAGATTACAGCCTTCAGTTTACAGAGGGTAGAAATTGGAAAGTTGTTTCTTAGAAAATTATGGGAATTAGAGAACTAAAGCCATGTTAATGCAGAGTTGCAAGAGTTTACATCTTTCTCTAATACATGTATATGAAGGACAAGAGACCTCCACAGTTGTAAACTACATTGATTTAAAAGTCAAAAACAATATATGATACTTTAAAGAAAATAGTTATCAAATGTCATACAATGTGGGAATATTTTTTTATGAAAATTCCTCTTATCATTAGTGGTTGAACTTTTCCCTGAACTTGCAATGAGATTTGAACCGCAGAACTCACATGGTAGACAGAGAGAGTCACCTACCACAAGTTGTCCTCTGTACTTCAAATTTACATCATGGCATGCTTAAATAATTTCTCACCCTTAGAATAATACATCTAAAATTTTTTAGAAAAGCAAACCAATTCGAAGCAGTAGCTTTAATACAAAGACATCTGTTATTCTTTCATCCTTCAGAGAAATACATACAAATATGCATATGAAATATTTCTTTTTATTACTATGCAAAAATAAAAGGAATGCCCTAAAATTTGATAAAATTAAAACCACACAACAAAAAGAATTCAAGCTACAACAAAAATTACACAGTTCACTTGTATATTGAATTACAAATAGAACAAAAAGATCTCAATACGATTAAGAAAATTGCTCATACAAACAAGAATATTGAGTGGAAAAATTAAAACAGTGAACAAAGAGAAAAGTTCTTGTGTTGAGTACAATGTCAAAAAGGTGTGTGTAACTTACTTCTAACCAATAGTCTTCAGGACAGAACAGTATTATAGCCGAATTGCCTGGTACAGAGACCCACAGTTTAACAATTCACTTGGAAACATCAGAATCCTGAGTTCAATGCTAGGCTGGACCATCTGCATATTTAAACCTTGTCTCAAAAACAGTAACAACAAAGGATTAGTTTTTAATTTTATCATATTAATTGTTTCCATTCCAATGTGTCCTCTGTGAAGAATTTCCTTTTAAAAGCTATTACCTGAAATATATAATTATATTTATATGAAAAGTTTGATTTGTAAACCTATAGTTTCCCAAATAAAAATGTTGCCCTGGTCTTACTGGGATCTTCACACAGAAATCTTCATTAAGGAAGGTTTTGTGTTTCCAGGAAAAGAGGGGCATATTGTACAATAAATCTTTGTAGTGTGTTTACATAACTCATTTTCAATAGGTTTGAGGATCTACTAAGTTATAGGAGCCTCCTGAAAAAAATTAATAGTGGTTACCAAACAAGAAAAATCAGAAGGAGGCACTAAGATGCTCCTGTGCCTGTAACTCTACCAACTGGGTAGCTCCCTGCTAAAGGTACTAATTTCTGGTTGCTGTTAGTATAGCCAATAACTGATTGCTTTGAATCAATACATATTTGTTAGCTTATAGTTTGAAAAACCAAAGATTGCTACAAGCCTCAGGAATATATATTCACATCTGAGGGAATGTGTGTGTGTGTGTGTGTGTGTGTGTGTGTGTGTGTGTGTTTAGACTTCAAAGGACAGCCAGCTTGTTCACATCTTCAGCTTTCAGAGCTTGCCAATATTGCTTGGCTTGTGGTCCTTTCCACCATCTTTAAGCCACCAGGTGGCACCCTTCTCAAATTGCCATGTTTACACTTTATCATGATCACATCATTCACTGACTGTTACCCAGAAAATATCTCAACTTTGAAAGATTCAAGCCACTGGATGGGCCCACAAGAGCAGTCCCTGAGGTTGCATAATTACCTTAAGCAACCAAAAACTTTACCATCTCTTTCAAATTCTTCATGGCTTGAAAAATCACATATTTTTATAAAAGTCAGAGACTAAGTACTAGACATTATTAGGGGACATTATCTTATCTATGCAATAGATGTGACCACACTGTTCTGATTTTTTTCCATGATGATTTCACTTTCACTCCCTCCTGTTTACTACTGTGTGTGCATGTGTGTGTGTGTGTGTGTGTGTGTATGTGTGTGTGTGTGTGTGTGTGTATGTAGTACTCAGTCACAAACAAACTGTATCACCTCCCACAAGGCTAAAGCACCACTGCAGAAGATGTAGTGGAGAAATTGTAAGAGGCAGGAATTGTGGAGGGAGGTCTTGAGTAGAACAGTATCTTTTAGATGTGACAAGACCTGTGGAACATGAACTCCCACAGACAGCTGTTGACTGCTGAGAGAAGGAAGAGTTCGTTTCCCTTAAGGATGTGCCTTCTGTTAGGTTTATGATGCTCCTCCAGTGGATATCTCTCACAGGCAAGAGTGTGGAAATATATTGTATATCTAATAAAGTCTGCCTGAAAATTCAGAGGACAACCAATCCACACTCAGATTTAACTGTGTAGGTCAGGGATTGGTGATCCACACCTTTAACCACAGCACTCAGGAGAGAGAGAGAGATCCATCTGGATTATTATGAGTTCAAGGCCTAACAGAGCTAGGTGGCGATGACAAGCACCATTAATCTTAGCCCTAGGAAAACTTAATAAAGGAGTGAGATAGCTGGGCAGAGAAAAGGGAGGCAAAACTTCACCAGCCCGTTGTCCATGCTTGCTTTAGTTTGAGGACAAGGAAGGATTCAATCTGAGGATTCCAGGAGACAGGATGAAGAGTTGGCTGGGTGAAAAGGGGCTGTGGCTAAATTTTCTGTCTCTCTGATCTTCAAACTTTCCCCCAATATCTGGTTTCTGTTTTTTATTATAAGACCAAAAAAATCCAAGCAATACAAGGGTATGTAGGCAGCACTAATTGGACCTGGTGGGTCATCAGAACATGGAATTGGGAGTTGCAAACCTTGTCTGGGAGAAATATGGAGAGAAGTCATGGGTCATCAATATACACCACATGTAAGTATAAAATTCTCTGAGAATACATAAACATGTGTTTTAAAGGACTGAAAGTGTAGCCACATTTTTACTGTGCATTATTTAACACAGTCAATGCATAAAAAACAGACATTTGGAGGACAGTATCAAAGATGTCCAGAGTTTCTACTAATAATCACAAAGGGGGTAGCAACAGACCTGCTCTTTCTGACAAGGGTAACCTTGTCCTGGACCTGAAATGACTGATACAGAAGAGAAAAATTCAGGACTTGAAGTCAATGAATAAACCCCAGTTACATTCAGCAAGAGGAAGTATACTGTTCTCTTCTTCTTGCCAATTGTACTGCTTGGCCCACAAGTTAGTCCCTATCCTAGAAATGGCAGCAGTTTTGTACATGAAACCAAAAGCACTCAAGAGATTCTTGATCTTTTCTTCTTGTGAGGAAGATGGATCCTTCGGTGTTGACACAGTGATGTCATTCTCCAACTATCACTAACATTGTTACCTCAGAAGAAGTAAAAGTGAAATCCTTTTGTTTTGAGGCTTTCAGGACATAATTCACCATGGGAGAACCCAAGCCTGAGAGGAGCAAGGTGCAGAGAGAAAGTGCAGGCAGGTGACTAATTACCCTTTCTCTTCATGCTACATCTGTCTTTACACACAATTTATGTGTGAACCTGCATCTTGTGGCTAATAAGACTTTATTTTGTGTGACAATGCTCATTCAGCATTTCTAAATATTTAATAGAATTAAATAATGCAGTTACTAAGGAGAGTAATTGGAGGTGGCAAAGGGAAATTAGAAGGCAATGATAAACTATGAGAGTTATGTTTTGGAAAGGGTCATGGAATGATTTTCTTTCTTTCTTTGGATTCCCAGAGACATTGTCAAAGTTACAGTGAAAAAAAGGGAGTAATAATGCAAGAATACAATGGCTATTTCTTCAATCTGTTCTGTCTTTAACAATCTGTATGACCTCTGTATGACCTCATGTGAGCCATTTGAATTCTTAAATCCTTAATTTCCTTATCAAGGAAAGTAGAGTAATTAATAATTCTAGGGCAACTGTAGGGATATACTCTCCTAAAATAATTGGAATGGATTAGGAATTGTATCACAATGAATATTTTCTTTGCTGAAAAGAAATTAGGAGAAGAGGAAAAGTGTAGATAATATGTTGGATTCCCAAGGACTAAAGAGGCATTGTTACAGATGAGCAAGAAGTAGAGTTAATATCAATTCACAGAGACACAAAACAAGAAATCCTTTCAGCACAGTCCAGAGTCACTTGGTAATGCCGGAAGTGAGAAATGTTACTATTCTGCTGCTCTTTAGAAACACCACAACTAGGGCAATTCTTCTAAAAAAAGTATTTAACTGGGTGATGGACTTACTTATAGTTTTAAAGGATTGGTTCATTATCATCATGGTGGGGTGGTGTAGTGGCTGAGAACTTTACATCCTGACCTACAGACCCCAAGTGGGAGTGGGATAGAGAGCAGGAGTGAGAGTGAGGGAGACAGAAGACAGAGAGAGACTCAGTCTGGCAAAGACTTTTGAAACCTCAAAGCCTACTCGCAGTGACACATCTCCTCCAACAAAACCATAGCCCTCCTCAGACAAGGTGACACTTCTTACTCCTTCCCAAGCAGTTTATCAACTGAAGACTAAGCATGCAAACATATGAGCCTATTGCCTCTGTTTCATCTCCACCCTTTCTCTTCTGAACCTGTATAGTTGCAAATATGCTGATATCAAAACACCATATACCTGGACTTCCCTAGCACAATTAATTCATATCTGGCCACCTCTTACCTATAGCCTTTAACTAGTCTCCACATGTGTGTGAAAGAGACTGAAAGTGCATATGTGTGTAAGTTCTTGCACATCATACATTAAAAATAGAAGATACATGTCCTGCTCTATCACTCTGTGTGTTAATTCCTATAGACAACATCTCTCATAGAGCCTGGAACTAGGCTTGTGACCAACAGTCCTTAGAATTGTTCTCTCAGCCCCTTCCTCATGGGGCTGTTGTTGGAGACACCCATGGCCATACCTTTCTGTTACATGTTGCTGTGCATCAAACTCAAGTGCTGACACATGAGTAGCAAGCATTCTTACCTACTGAACATTATCCCTAGTCCCCAGCCTCAAGCCTAACTCATTAAAGCTCAAAAAGACTTCAGCAACCCTGGTAAGATGCTATTGTAAAATATATAAACACTGCCTCTAACTATGTGCAGGCAAAACACCCATACACATAAAAATACACCATTCAGAGTATGGTGGCACACACTTTTAATGCTAACAAATGCAAGGGCTGGTGGATCTCTGAGTTTGATGCCAGCCTGACTTACAAAATAAGTTCCAAGACATCCAAGGCTATGGAGAGAAAGCCTGTCTCAAAAAAAAAAAAAAAAAAAAAAAAGGTAATAGTAATATTAAATCTATTTAAAAAAATTGTATGGCAGTTTCTAAAAAAACTGAAAATAGCCATACCACTTAAGTGCATACACCAAAAACTAAGTAGCATGCCACAGAGATACCTTCCCACCCATTCTCGTTGCTTCACTATTCACATTAGCCAGGAAACTGAACCAGCCTATGTACTCATTGTCAGATCAGTAGGTAAATGTAGTGCAAAAACACTATGGAATTTTAAATAGCCATACTGGAAAGTGTAGTCATGACATTTGCAAAAAAAATGCATCCAAATGGAAATCATTAAGTTTTGAAATAGGTCAGACTTACAAATGCTACATGTTTTATCATTCTGGTTTTAATTTAGAATTACATGTATGTGTTAATATTTTGAGGATGTGTGTCATGAAACAGGAAAACACCAAAAGGGAGGGGAAAAATTAATGGATTACTTGTAATAGAAAAGGAGAAAAAGATTAAAGTGGCAAGGGGTAAGAACAAAACACAATATGTATGAAAATGCCATGGTGAGAATCATTCCTGTGCTAATCTAAAATTAAAAATGAAGATTAAAAATATATCTGTTTTCAATGTGTGGGGTGAATCCCATATGTATCAGCTGCTATGAGGAAATATCAAAATGTATGTGCTTAAGGCTACTTCATATCTCTGATATTTGTCAGAACTCAATCTTGTATTGGGCACTGAAATGCCAGGAAAAATGATGTGAAAACTTTCAGTTTGTGGTGTTTCCCCTGAGAATATTTTTTCCATCTTTCACTGATTCTTGAAACTCAGTGTAAATCACAGTCATATTCAAGGAATTTGCTTAAAACAGATGATTAGGTACATGGATTATCTGAGTTAGTAAAATATTATTTAGGCCTGCATAGGTCCAGAGGAATGCTACTTATTAAGTTCTAAGACCATCCTAGAAGAAGCATAGCTCATCTTCCATTGTAGTCTTTCCATTCTCTCCATCAACTCTGAGTTATCCACAGCTCTTAAAAAACATTATGCTTGGGTCAACTGCTTTGAGATAATGGCTTTTATTGCATATATTATATCCATAATTTTTAGTAGTGGTTTTAGAGCTGTATATGATTGTCAAATATCACTGAATATAAAGCTTTAAAGAGCTGTTTGATTTATGGCATGTTAATTATATATCAATTTTTAAAATTATAATTTAAGAAACTGGGTAAATGAAAAAATTCAATTAGTAATGCATCTAATAGCCTTATAGGCTCTGGACCTCTACTCCAGTGCTGTCCACGGAAGGACAATAACTTCTCTATTTCATTTGGAATAACTGTTTCTCTTTTGCTCCATCCTACTGCTGATCTGTCCCCACAGATAACCACATTATATTCCCACATAATTTCCACCACACTGCAGTGTGTGTGTTTGTGTGTGTGTGTGTGTGTGTGTGTGTGTGCTCATATATGACTAAATTTTGGAGTGAAATCATGTATGTAGATGCACTGCATTTACGGCCAGAGGAAGTCATCAATGTTTTTAGTGTAATCTGGAACTCCAGGTTGATATGAGTCCACGATAAGAACTTCACTAATTGAATTCTTTTATTTCCCCAGTTACTTACATTGTAATGTTAAAATTGATATATAATTAACATAAAATAAACCAAAACAACTTTTTAAAGTTGTATAGTCTGTGAGGTGTGACAATAATATATAACTCTACAGCCATTACTAAAAATTATGGATATAATATATGCAATAAAAGTCATTCTTTCAAAGGAGTTGATCAAAATATATTGATTTTTAAGACCTGTGGAAAACTCGGAGTAGATAGAAAGAGAATGTTTATTGTACAACATTCCAAATAGCTGTGAGAAGTTCTGGTGTTCATTTTCACATTAATAATTTAATAAAATTATTAAAGTTAACAATAATGCATTAAATATTATACAATGATTAATGAAAAGTTTTTCAATGTTATCATAGAAAAATATTGTGTTAAAACATGGTGACATAATAATGACCTTGATACAATTGCATGAAATTTTAAGATCATATTCCATCATATTCCAAAGCCATGCATATCTACCACACATCAACAAATAAGAACTAAAAGAGGTAGTTTGTGAAGTTTATGAAGGAAGTCTCTGGTCCACTTGAAATCTGCCATCACTGCTTCAGCCAATAACTACCCCCTATGTTCTACTATATCTTATAGGCAACTGTTTACTAACAAAGTTTGTTAGTTTATAATCTTATTTAATGAATTTCATCATATATTTCATAAGTTTAAAATTTTGACTCTCTACAATTTAGTTAAATTGTATGTCAGATAGTGTTCATATAGAATTCTGTTCACATAAAGTTTTACATAATAATAAATAAATTTCTCCTGTAAAAATTCCTATCATAACAGAAATTTTCATTGAATTTAAAAGCTAAACAAATGAAGACGTGGACTTCATTTTAATATTTTTTTCAGAAATACAAAATAATTTCTTTTTTCTTTTTTATTATGAATAAAGAAGTTACATTTTCTATTCGTGCATATGCTTATTCAATGTCCCTTCCCCCTCCTATCATATAATAATTTTTTTTCTTTTTTTTCCTTCTTTATTTTGTATTTAACAAAAAAAACAGTAACATGAATTTAAAATGAGGAAAAGTTAACAATAACTATGAAGAGGATAAGAATCATAAGCATGGCTGATCGAGGGTGGTAATGCAAATAAGATTGCTACACATATATTTACTATGTGTTCAGCTTTCCCTCTGAAATTTTTTTTGCCATCCCTGTATATCCTTATTCAAGGTCTCTTCCCACTCCCATCACATCTTGACATTATTCTTCTCTGCAATTCCCCATCCCTTCCCTGGGCAGGGAGCAGACAGTCCTATGGTCCCACTGACCCAATAATGCTTGGATCAGTCTCCACTCCTGGCCAAATCCAGTTTTTTTCCCCTCTCCCTCAAGAGTGAGTCTGGTGTTCCTATAGTTGGACTGGGGTTCGAAGGGTCAGTCCAGGGTGTTTCTGATCCCAAGCTGTTCAGTGGTTGTGGTTTGCCGCTTGGGCATGTTTGACTTTTTTTATGGTTTGTTTGTTTAGAGACCACTAGTAAGTGAGTACATCCCCTGCTTACCTCTCTGAGATTGTGATACCTCGCTCAGAAGGATATTCTCCAAATCCATCCATTTGCCTGCAAATTTTAGGATATCATTTTTCTTACTGCTGAGTAGTATTCCATTGTGTAGATGTACCACAGTTTGTTAATCCATTCTTCAGTTGAGGGACATCTAGGTTGTTTCCAGGTTCTTGCTATTACAAATAATGCTGCTATGAACATAGTTGAGCTAATACCTTTGGAGTG
>PVIH01015320.1:0-50114 GCA_004025045.1 Sigmodon hispidus | reverse complement strand
TGAGGACCCCATGCAGTGAGAACCCTGTGCAGTGATGCAGTGAGGACCCCATGCAGTGAGGACCTTGTGCAGTGAGAGCCCTCATGCAGTGATGCAATGAGGACCCCATGCAGTGAGAACCCTGTGCAGTGATGCAGTGAGAACCCCATGCAGTGAGGATCCTGTGCAGTGAGAACCCTGTGCAGTGATGCAGTGAGGACCCCATGCAGTGAGAACCCCATGCAGTGAGGACCTTGTGCAGTGATGCAGTGAGGACCCCATGCAGTGAGAGCCCTGTGCAGTGAGAGCCCTAATGCAGTGATGCAGTGAGAACGCTGTGCAGTGTGAATCCTGGAGGGAATCAACCCCTCCAGCATGGTTTAGAATAGCTTAAGTGACCAATAAATAGGTGTCACTTTAGTTTTTGACTTAGTCACAGTGGTTTCTAACTTCTGTGCCCCAGGTTTGCAAGGAAGATGTGTGTCTTTGATATTCCTTTACCAGCACTGTTACCTACATGCCATTAACCACTGAGCATGAATGAGTAAACAGCAAAAGTAACTCTCAGGGTTCTGCCAGAGTTGACAGGACAAACAGCACAGTTAACCTGACAGGCTTCAGTAGATTCCCATCACACTTAGAATAAGACACAAATATCTACTGTGGGCTTGTTGTTGTTTTGGTTTCTCCAAGGGAGGGTTTCTCTGTGTAACTCTGGAGCCTGTCCTGGAATTCACGCTGTAGACCAGGCTGGCCTCAAACTCACAGAGACCCACCTGCCTCTACCTCCCGAGTGCTGAGAGTAAAGGCGTGTGCCACCACTGCCCTGCTGTATCTACCATGTTTTAATTTCCAAAGCTCTGCACCTTCCAGATTGTGTCTTATCTCCTGCTTCTTCACTATTGATACCCTAACCTTTGATGGCTTTCTTCCTTTAACCCTTCATACTGTGAAACACAGCACATGCCCCGCCCCCTGCCTTAGTATACATAAACTTCCATTCATCCTTCCAGACTTAGATGTCTTTTCTCAGCCTGCCAATTTTTGGCTTCCAGTCTGAATTAGAAGGTCACCGTCACTGTCCTCCCTAACCCATTTCCACAGCACATTCATAGCCATGTATTGTTTGCTTCCTTCACAGGAGGAATGATTGTCTTCATTTCTGTAAACCCAGAGCTTTTACCAGTATCCACTAAGCCGGTGATCTGTGATAAATACTTAGAGGCTTGGCATAATATTTTGGTAACAGACTGTCTGCGCAAAGGGATCTAGCTTATAATCTGCTGCTTTCTTGTGCTCTGGGCCCTTTTAAGACAGGTTCCTGGAGGCTGGTGGGTACAGCACTTTAGTACTGTGCTCTGAGAGAACCCTGGCTTGCTTCTTCTAGCCTACATCATCCTCCCTTTGCCTGGGTAGCTGCAGAAGTCAGGACAAAGGTCATGTGACGGTATAGCAAAGCCAGCTCTGACTGGGGTGGGGGTGGGAGCTTCTCTCCCCGGCTTCCACTGCGAGCTACCACAGGGCCTTCTCTCACAAACATCACCTTGGTTCTCACCCCGAGCACTCAGCTCCCTGGCCCGTGTCCTTGCCTCCCCTGCTTTTCCTTTCCCTCAACCAGATGGATAATCTCCATCAAAGACTATCTGCCTTCCAGGCTTCGAGGATCACAGCGGGGCCTGGAAGAGGCTCCTCTTACACAGAGTTTGTTTGAGGATTGATGGGGTTCAGAGCCACCCCTCCCCCAACACATACACTACCCAAAATAGGAATGACCATCTGGATCCATTTCTGGGGCTGCCTGGGGGAGGGGAGGATGGCAGAGTGGAAACTGTCAGGCTGGTAAACCTTTGATGGTAAGATGCTGCTGCCCCTTAGAAGAGTGAGCTCAGGGTGCTTCCTGTTTTGGTGGGAGTCAGGACACCTCCTCACCTAGGACTCCCCAGAGCTCACAAACCTCCTCTCCTAGGGCATCTGACTCACTCTGGCATCCAAGGTTCTCCCTGGGCTGGGCCCGAATTTCCTTTCCAGACTCATCTGTAGTGTCCTTGTGTTTCTGGGCACTGGCCTCATGGTACCTCATCCCTCCTGTCTTTGCATACCCTGTTCCTTCATCAAGAATGCCCTTTCCAGCCCCTTCAGCACCATGCTCAAGGTTTCAGGCTAATGCTTCTCCTATGTTTCCAGAGCATGAAGGCTGTTTCCACCTATTGAATATTCATGTGTGCTTACATTAGCATTAGCTGTTTACAAGGCTGTCTCCCCCTGGAGACTGGAAACTCCTTGAGAAAGGGACTGACTGGATCTAATAGGCCCTGTAGTCTGAGGCACAGAGGGGTTGCTCAGGGAGTGCCCTAGAAGACGTTTGTTGACCATATATGGTCTCCTTTCTGGGGAAGATGTGTCTCAATCAGTAGACCTGCACAGGTGAAGCAGCATTTAGTCAAGGGCTGCCATAGCTGCTGTGCGCTGGAGAAGTTCCTAGGCTGATGCAGGGTGTGCCACACCAGGGGAGGTGTGTCTGATTTTGTGGCTTTTGCAGTCTTTCTGCTCAGCTCCATTATTACACTCTGACTACCAGAGACAAGAGAGGTATCTCTCCCTCTGGCCCCTCTTCCTTCCCCTTCCTCTTTTCCATCTTGCTATCCCCATTAGGACTGTGAAAGTTTCCATAACTGAGAGTGGACCGAAGGGGCCAATCACAGAATGCAGGAAACCATTGACAACTAAGCCAGGACTCCTTAGATGACACAGTACAGCTTCCTATTTTCTCCATTTTATGGGTGGATCTACCCAAGCAAGGTCACAAACTGGACAGCCAGGGCCAGAATCTAAGTTTCCTACTTTGGGACAGACAGTAAAGCAGGAGGTAAAACGTGCACTTGAGACATGGCCAGCCTGTTTAAGGTCTGAAGCATAGCTGTCAGGAACTATTTAAAATAACTCACATAGGAGAGATGGCTCATTGGTTAAGAGCACTGACTTCTGGAGGACCTGAGTTCAATTCCCAGCAATCACATGGTGGCTCACAACCATCTATGTGACATCTGGCACCCTCTTCTGTATACTGTATGCATAATAAATAAATAAATCTTTAAAAAATAGCTCACATAGGACATCAGTTTCCTAATACCTGAAATAGGAAGCAGTTCATTTGGTATAGTGCTTTCATCAGCATATACAAGGGCATGGGTTCAATCCTTGGCACTCCATAAAGCTGGGCATGGAGCTGAGAGTTGGTAGCATACGACTTTAATCCCAGCACTCAGGAGGCAAAAGCAGGAGGATCTCTGAGAGTTTGAGGCCAGCTTGGTCTACAGAGCGAGTTTCAAATATAGAGCAGCGGTTCCCAACCTGTGGTCCTTTAATTTAGTACCTCAAGTTGTGATGACCCCTCAAATATAAAATTATTTTTTAAGTATTTATTTTAATATTAGGTGCATTGGTGTTTTTGCCTGCATGTATGTCCATATGATGGTGTCTGATTCCCTGGAACTGGAGTTACAGACAGTTGTGAGCTGCTATGTGAATGCTGGGAATTAAACCTGGGGCCTCTGGAAAAACTGTCAGTGCTTTTAACCATTGAGCCATCTCCCCAGCACCCCATAAAATTAGTTGCTACTTCATAACTGGAAATCTGTTATGAGTTATAATGTAAATATCTGATATGCAGGATATCTGACATACAGGATATCTGACATGTGACCCCCAAGGAGGTTGTCATAGGTTGAGAACTGCTGACATTGGAAACCCTGTCTCAAAAAAATAAAACAAAACAACAAAAAAACAAAGAATACTGGGCATAGTGGCCAAGCCAAAAAAAAAAAAAAAAAATGACCTTGATTCTAAAAAGAAAGAAATCTTATTAAAACACACACACACGGGGCTGGAGAGATGACTCAGCGGTTAAGAGCACCATCGTCGTCTGCTCTTCCAGAGGACCCGGGTTCGATTCCCAGCACCCACATGGCAGCTAACAACTGTCTGTAGTTTCAGTTCCAGGCAAACACCAAGGCAAATAAATAAATAAATAAATAATAAATAAAGTTTTTTAAAAAAAAAAAAAAAAAAAAAAAAAACACACACACACAGACTCCAGTCAGGGTTTTTTTTTTATGTAACAACTCTGTCTGAAACTCACTTTTGTAGACCAGGCTGGCCACAAACTCACAGAGATCTCTGTCTGCCTCTGCCTCCTGAGTGCTAGAATTAAAGGCACACATCACCATGCCTGGCACATCTTTTATTCTTTAGATTTATTTATGAGTGTTTCGTTTGCACACGTGTCTGTGCACTACACTACATTCATGCCTGGTGCCTATGAAGAGTAGAAAAGGGTGTTGGCTCTTTGGGGAATGAGGTTACAAATGGTTGTGAGCCATCATGTGGGTGCTGGGAATCGAACCTGGGTCCTCTGCAAGAGCAGCAAGTGCTCCTAACCACCGAGCCATCTCTCCAGCCAGCAAATACATTTTTTAAAAAAAAAAAACGTATGTGTTTTGAATCTCAAGAGGTTGTGTACGTCCTGTACCACCGTTCTCCAGCTGGCCTGTGACTTGCTATGCCGACCGGACTGGTCTTGACCTTGAGAAGACCCACTTGCCTCTTCCTTTGGAGCACTGGGTTAAAGGTATGTGTTACCTAACACTCACTATCTTGGGGTAGTGACACCCGGACAAATAAGGATTCAATGTTATCAGTAGCAATTAAATCATACATCACTATTAGACAACCCATACCCACTTACTCTCACCGCCATTTGGTGCCTCTTTACAATGAAGAAAGGTAGCTAGAGCAGGTAACAGTATCCATTTTGCTACAAGAATATATCCAAAGAGGTAGTTAGCTTGGGGGTGGGGGAGATGGGAGTATACAGGAGGGATTATCTGAGGTGTAGGCACATATGGGGAGTCCAACCTACATCTGCCTGTCTCTGGTGGAAAAGGAGAATGATAAAATAGGGAGAGTGAGCCAGGCTGTGGATGCCTTTAATCCCAGCACTCATGAGGCAGAGGCAAGAGCTACGAGAGGCACGTTGCTACCATAGTGCAAGATGCTGTCCATCTGACTGCCTTCCATGCTGATATTGTTAGCCTAACCTGTGATGGGACCGTACTGGAAAGGAGTCTTTTTCCTGTTGGAGGTCAATGTTCAGAGCAACACAAAAGCCCCTAACTTGCTATTCTATAACTTCCAAGTAAGCTGGAAGCTCCAGGCTGGCAGGAGCCAGCAAGAACCAGGTCTATTTGTATGCATTCTCATTTGAACCAGCAGCCAGCCCAATGCCAGGCACAAAGTAAGAAGCTGAAACCTGTATTGGAAATATTAAGATAAGAAAATGCCTGTTGTGTCTTGATGAGGATAAAAATCAGGGTCTTGGGCATGCTAAGATGACTTAAATTTTTTTGACTTATTTTTAAAGATGTTTTTTATTTTTATGAGTGTTTTGCCTGTATGTATATCTGGGAACCCAGAAGAGAATGTTGGGTCCCCTGGAACTTGAGTTACAGATGGTTCTGAGCACCATGTGGGTGCTGGAAGCTCTCTGCAACATTAATTTACCAATTGCTGAGCCATCCATTTCTCTAGTCCCAAGAAAATGACTCAGAGAACTGGTCTAGGAATCAGAGATCAGGATTTAGTTCCAGAATCGCTTCGTCTACTATTGGGACTGGGGCAGGTCATCCTTTTCCTCTTTTTCTTTGGAATTCATTGCCCATGGTCATATAATCTGAACATGGCCCAACTAGTGGTTCACCATAGACTGACCCTGGAATGGTTCTAAGTAATGCATGGGTGCCTGGGCTCTACTTTAGACAAGTCAATATAGAACCTCTGGGTAGAGGACAGGAAAATACTTAAGAGATCCTAGGTGGTCCAGATTATGGCCAGGTCAGAGACTCACTAAATTAGCTAACTTGTCTCTTAGGTCCTGCACCCACATTTGGGCATGATCTGTAATTGGTAGGCCATCACAGGCCTCTGGGGCTATACCTGCCACCATGAACACAGACACTTCTATTTGTAATGTCTGCTTTGCTGTACATTTCTACCGTGTATGCTCATCTGAGCTCCAGGCTTTCTATCAGCAAGGCCAGGAAGAGCTTTGGATGAGTCACAGGAGCAGAACACTTTAAAAATGGAACACTGCTGATCTTTTTCCTGTCTTTATACTTTTTTGCCTTTTCTAGAGTCACATAGCTGGAATCACAAAACATTTTGCTTTTACTGACTGATTCCACTATGCATTCATTGTATGCACATTAAAATATTTTATATGTGTGGTAGTTTGAATGTATTTGGCCCCTAGAAGCTCATAGGTCATGACACTTTAGGAGGTATGGCCTTGTTGGAGGAAATGTCACTGTGGAGGTGGGCTTTGAGGTTTCCTATGCTCAGGATACTGCCCAGTGAGTCAGTTTGCTCCTGTTGCCTCTCTAGATGTAGAATTGTCAGCTCCAGCAGCACATCTACCTACACACTGGCATGTTCTCCATCATGATGATAATGGACTAAACCTCTGAAACTGTAAGTCACCACTTCAATTAAAGTTTTCTTTATAAGAGTTGCCAAGGTCATGGTATTTCTTCACAGCAATAAAAAAGCCTAAGACAGTATATATTGGTGTATGTCTGCTGAAGCCTGGAAACTCCTGAAGCCAAAAGAGAACATGAGCTCCCCAGGACTGGAATCATAGACTGTTGCTAGCTGCCCTGTAGGTGCTGGCCAAGTCCTCTGGAAGAGCAGCCAGTGCTCTTACCTGATGATCCAGAGATAGAATAGGTACTGTCCATGTTGGCTTTGAACCATGAGCTCAGGCTACCCTGCTTCAGTCTCAGTAGCTGCGACCACAGGCGCAAACCACAGCACATGGTGAGATCCCCATTTATTTATTTGTTGATTTATATGGTTCTGAGATCTGCCTGCTTCTGCCTCTTGAGTGCTGGGATAAAATGCTACAATGCCTGGCAGTTTTCTTAATATTTATTTGTATGTGTATGAAAATAAAAGGCTCTTCCCCACCCCCCTTTTTCAGGAACATCCTATTGCATGGTTGTAGCTAGTTTATCCTCTGACCTTTTGAAGCACATGTTGGTTTGTTTGGATAAAATCATGAACAAAACACTTGTAAACATGCAAGCATATGTTTTTACATAGAAGATTTTGTCTCATTTTGGTAAATATCAAGGAGTGTGTCTGGATTGTGCAGTAGCTGGGTGATGGTGGCTTGTAATCCCAGCATGGGGCAAGCTTAAATAGAAAAGCCCAGTTTTATGAGCCACATAGAGTTCTAAGCCAGTCTAGCCTATGTAGAAAGGCCGTTTCTGACGATCTGTCCGAGTATAATTTTACATTTTTACCAGCAATGAATAAAGTTCCAATTGCTCCACATCTTTGTCAACATTTAGGATTGTCATTTGTTTAAACCATCCTGATGGATGTGTAGTTTTCTGTTATTTTGAAATTCTTTAATGACATGTTGTAATTTTTTTTTCAAGACAGAGTTTCTCTGTGTAACAGTCCTGGCTGTCTTGGAACTCACTCTGTAGACTAGGCTGGCCTTGAACTCAGAGATCCACCTGCCTCTGTCTGCCTCCCAAACACTGGGATTAAAGGCATGTGCCATCACTGCCTGGCAGTTTGTGTGTGTGTGGTTTTTTGTTTTTTTTTGTTTGTTTGTTTGTTTTAAAGACAGGGTTTCATTATGTGGAGCTGGCTGGCTGGAACTCCTTATGTAGACCAGGTTACCCTCAAATTTAGAGATCCTCCTGCTTTTGACTTTTGAATACTGAGATTAAAGCTGTGTGCCCCTACACCTGTCATATTAACCATCTTCACAATGCTTATAGAACACATTTGGGGAAGAATCATTTTAGATCTTTTTGGGGTTGGGGTGGAGTTTGAGACAGGGTCTATTATACAGCTCTGGGTGTTCTGGAGCTCACTATGTAAAGTGAAATGGCTTCAAACTCAGAGATCTGCCTGCTTCTGCCTTCTGAGTGCTGAGTATGTACCACCATGCTTGTTTTTTCTTTTTTTTTTCTTTTTTTTAATACTTTTTATGTGTATGTGTGAGCCTGTGTATAGATAGGAATACTATGTTCATACAGTGAAGGTGTTGGATACCCAGTAATTAAGAGTTGTGAGCCACCATGTAGGTGCCGGAAACTGAACTCAGGTCCTATGGAAGAATAGCCATCGCTCGACCGCTGAGTCCTCTCTCTAGCTTGTGTCTAAATCTCTCTCTCTCTCTCACACACACACAAGGCTCAGGTGGCCCCAAACTCCTGACACTTTTACTTCTTAACTGCTGGATTACAGGTGAGTGCACTTACCTTGAAATTACTGAGTTCTTTGGAGCTGGGTGTGACAGCTAGCTCATTCCTGTAATTTCAGCACTTTAAATTGCTAAGCGAACCAGGCCAGCCTAGGCTAAGACAAAAACAGCAAGCTGGACTTGGTGGTGTATGCCTGCAATCCTAGTGCTTGGCTGGTGAAGGCACAGACTCAAGGCCAGCCTAGGCTCCAAGAGATCCTGTCTCAAAATACAGGAACTGGCCTATGGAGCTGTGGAGCTGTCTGCAGCATATTTCGCACCGAAGTCCTTTACCCGATGTCTTAGCACTATTTCCTCATGATCTTTGATTTTTTCATTCTTTGCTAAGCCAGTTTTTAATTTGGATGAAGTCTGACCTACCAGTTTCCCCCAGTGATCTTATTTCTGTTGTTACATCTCAACCTCAAGGTCACATGGATTTGCTTCTAATGTTTTCTGTAAAGTTTTACTGTTTTTGACAAGGTCTGTGTGGCTCAGGCTGATCTCTAACTTGAGACCCTTTTGCCTCAACTTCTTGTGTTGGGCAGTTACAGGCATAAACCACCATGCCCAGATTTTACATATACTTTGAGACAGTGTTTCTGTGTAACAGCCTCAGCTGTCCTGAAACTTACTTTGTAGACCTTGCTGGCCTCAGATTCACAGAGATC
This sequence comes from Sigmodon hispidus, assembly GCA_004025045.1. Taxonomy (NCBI): domain Eukaryota; kingdom Metazoa; phylum Chordata; class Mammalia; order Rodentia; family Cricetidae; genus Sigmodon; species Sigmodon hispidus. The sequence continues at coordinate 41,150 of PVIH01015320.1, read as the reverse complement.
ACTGTCTCTGCCTCAGGAGTGCTGGGATTAAAGGTGGACTGGTGAGATTAGTCAGAGGTTAAGAGTGTTTACTGTTCTTGTAGAGGTTCTGGCTCCGCCCCCACATGATAATTTACAACCTTTAATTCCTGTTCCAAAAAATCCAGTACCCTCTTCTTGCCTCTGGGTTCACCTGCATTCATATGACACCCATAAACACATTCAGGTGTGCATACATACACCAAATATAATAGCCTTTCTTATTTTGACATGTGTCTGTCTAGTAGTTGTACTCATGTAGGTAGACTTTTGGCTATATTTATGAGGGTCTGTTTGGGGGCTGTTAATTTCTTTGGTCTGTTAACCAGTACTGTACTCTTTATTACTGTGGTTTTTAGCACACCTTGTAGTTGGGTAGCATTGCTCCTTCAACTTGGTTTTTCTTGGCTACTGTCTTGGCTATTGTGGCTCTTTACTTCTCCATACACACCTTAGAAGCATTCTGTTCATATCCATAACTTGATGTGACATTTGAAAATTACTTGTTAAAGTTACAGATCAAGTCAGAAACGGCTGACACATTAATGTTGACTCTTCCATTCATGAGCAAGAACTATCCATTTAATTTCATATTACCAATTTTCAATTTTTATAATATGGCTCTCATACAGCTGGGTGTGGTGGCACATATGTGCAGTCCCAGAGTTCAGGAGGCAGAAGCAGTGGATCTTTACATCATGTGCACTGCACTTTGTACTTGTTAGATCCTGAGAATAAATTAATATGTAAGTCTCTTCCCTCTCTATCCCGCCCACTTCTCTGTGTGTGCGTGCCCACGCATGTGTACGTGTCTGTGCGCGTACCACACAGGCAATTGCCTGTGAGAACCAGAACAGAGCATCAGGTTCCCTAGAGTTGAAATTGGGGAGCTCTGGGTGGCCCAATGAGGGACTGGGAACCCGACTGTTTTCCTAGAAGAGCAGGAAGTACTGTTAACTGCTGAGTTATCTCTGCAGCCCATTCCCAAAGATTAAAAAAAACTTTTTTCTTTTTTTTTTTTTTTTTTTAAAGCAGCCAGGCAGTGGTAGCTGCACCTTTAATCCCAGCACAGGTAGATGGAGGTCTGTGAGCTCCAAGGACAGTCTCCAAGGTCCATAAAGAGTTCCAGAACAGTCAGGGTTACACAGAGAAACCCTGTCTCAAAAGCAAACAACCTTTTTTTGGGAGTAGTCAAAACTACTCTGTATGGCTGCATAATGGTGTCTATCTGAAAGTATGCTTCTGTGGAGTGCAAGAATTAAAATGTACTCAATACTGGTTTATTCAGGGTAACAAATGTGTCACAGGGCTATAACTGGATAAGAAATGCCCAGCTAGGTGGCACTACTGATAGGTGACTGGGTCTTGATGGTTAATCCATCAACTGTGGGCCATTAAGAAATGAAGCCCGATTGGAGGAGGGGGTCACTGGGTGTTTTCCTTTTCCTCTTCGCATCCTGGTTATTATTAGGTGGGCAATTTCTCTTGGCCCCTTATCTTACCACATTTTTGCTCTGCCACAGGCCAAAAAAGCAAGGGGACCAGCTGTCCGTCACCTAAAGCCTGAGAACATTAACCAAAATAGCCCTTTCCTGTTGTTTTCCTCAAGTATTTTATCACAGTAACAAAAAATGACAAATATCAGCTTAGTGCACGGGGACCAATAATAGGGAAGCAGCCAAAGGAGCACAGAGCTCAGAGTTCCTGTGTGGTCAGACATGCACCATGTGGGCCTCTAATGCTCTATCTAGTTTTTGATACAGGGTGTTTGTATTGTACCTGAAGCTTACTCTCGGGATCTTCCTGTCCACACCACCCCAGAACTAGGACTATGGCTGCATGGCACCTTTGGGTCCTTATGCTTGTATGGATGGATTTAACAAACTAAGTTGTGTGCAGCGTTGGTGGTATAGTGGTGAGCATAGCTGCCTTCCAACTAAGTTGCCCCCCTCAGCCCCCCCCATTTCCTGTAAGCCTAAAACTAGTCTCGAGGAAAGGAGTACCAATGCCAACTAAAAGGGAGATCCTGCAAAATCCTTAGAGTTTCTTCCTCACTGAGCATGGTGGCCTTTAATCTCAGCACTTAGGAGGCAGCAGCAGGTGGATGAGTTCAAGGCCAGCCTGACTTATATTGTGAGTTCCAGGACAGCCAGGGCTACACAGGGAGATTCTGTCTCAAAAAAATCATAAAGCGCCACTTACTTTTTTATTACTTATTTCGATGTTGTGTGTGCAGGTGTTTGCCTGCATACGTGTGCGCACCATACGTGTGCACACCACACGTGTGCAGTGCCCAGGAGGCCAAAAGAGAATGATGGGTCCCCTGGAATTGGAGTTATATACAAATGATTGATATGTGTTCTGGGTACAGAGCTGAGATCCTCTGCAGCATCAAATGCTTATGATGAACCCCCTCTCCCACCACCTTGGTAAATCCTAATGGCTCCTCCTTGTCTACAGGACCAAGCCTGTAGTCTCTCACTGAGGACATGGAATCCTCCACTTAGCTCTTCTGCTCACCAACTGCAATCTGGGCCCACAGAGAAACACACAACACTGCATTACTTCCGTGCCCTGGGACAATGTACCTCTCTCAAATGGTCTGGAAATATCTTGAGGCTTCTGGAGACTTAATTTGGGAACACAGGGTCTTTGTCTAGTCTGTGTCCTGACCTGATGGGGCACAGTCAGCTATCCCAGCTACAAAGAGAAGTGTCTAAATTTCCCAGTAGAGCCGTTCTTGTGGTACTGAGAGCTCCTAAACTGTATCAAGGGGCCTTATGGTGTCCTGGCAGGGTGTCAACAGCAAACTGGAGTATTTTAAATTTGAGAGCTACCAATATCTACTGGCCAGGAGAAAGTGACCAGCTTGAGATGGTCTGAAGTTTGCGATACTGCATTGCACTGCTTTGTATCACAGCATTTTAAGAAGTTGGGTTTTAGCTGGGTGTAGTTATGCACATCTTTAATCCTGGCACTAGAGAGGTAGGAGGATCTCTGTCTACCAGGGCAGCCAAGGCTAAATAGATCAACCCTGTCTCAAACAAAAACAAAGCTGGGATTTTAGCAGTCACTGTGATAAAAAATAAATTGACGTGGAATTGGAACTATGAGTAGTGACATTCGCTTTGAATAAAAGTTGGAAGTTGTGCAGCACCCAAGGACATAGATCCCATCAGTAACTGGCTATGTAAGAAAAAAATAGGGCTGGGGGTATAACTCTGTGGATGGTGCTTGCCCGGCATCCTCAGCATGCCATGGCTGCATCATATTAACTGGATGTGGTGTGCACACCATGATCCCAGTGCTCAGGGGACAGGGACAGGGGGATCAGAAGTTCAAGGTCATCCTTGGCTACAGAGTGAATTCAAGGCCAGCCTGGGCTAGAGATCCTGCCTCAAAATAATGTATGTGTATTATTTAAAAAATATGTAACTAATCTGCTAGGACATAAAGACTCCTAAGTGATTTGTCTTACACACTTAATACATTAAACTCAGTCTTTTTTTTTTTTTTTTTTTTTCTGGAGAGTCCATAAAAAATTTCTGTGATATAATTAAGCTGAGAAATTCTAGAACCTTCTGGTTTAAGAAATCACCAAACCTAGGACACAGGACACAAACAAACTTTTGGATTCTAAAATCCATTTAGTAAGCCACTAAAATTTTCTGTAGAAAACCAGAAAGGGACACAGAACACATGGCTTGTAGCAAGGGTAACCCTAACCTATATAAGGAGCAAAGGGTAAAATATTTGCTCCTTACAATACATATACAAGAAACATGTGCCCTTTGGATCCTAGGGGAGATGTATAGTTCTGATTTAGGTTCTAGTTCAAGAATCTGAAAAACTAAGATTTGAAATCCTTCATTTCACAGGGAGAAAGCCTTAGAGGAAAAGCTGATTACTGCCAAATCACAGCCATCAGCTCTGGGCTTTGTGCTCAGCCTGCTGGGCTGAGTGGCCGTTGTTCATGATGACCCTCACAAGGCAGGTTTCATTCAGCAGAGGTGTGGCTGCCCCAGGTCAGAGAGCTATGCAGGGGAGGGGCTCAAGACCCATTTGTACCCCAACAAATGCCACTAGCCACAACTAGAACAAAATGGTTTTAATCAATCGCGTCACCCTCACTCTCCTGGGAGCAGAGCAACTAAAAGGCTCGGCCCCTGCCCCGGAGGACAGTAAGGCTTATGTGTCTGTCCCTCCACACTGCGGAGCCCAGGCTAGGCAGGCGGGCGGGCGGGCGGGCGGCCGGGAGACAGGAAGATGGGGGAGAAATGGCAGCTGGCTTGAACAGAGGGAAAGCAAAGGGACCCTGGCCAGTGCTTGTGCCCTAAGGGCTAGCCCAGCACCCCCTCTCCCCCTCCCTGGCTTGAGAAAGGTCATGAGGAAGAGACAGGGGAGCAAGTCCCAGCAGCAAGAGCAGCAGCAGCTGTTTCCTTCACCAATAAATACTCTTCATTACCAAGCTACAAGAGAGGGGTGGGAAGAGGGCCTGGGGTGGGCAGGAAGGGGGGGAAGCTGCCACCTGTGTGCCAAGATTAAAGCAATGAGATGGTGCCAGACCCCCCACTACTAGCTTCACCCCCCTAGTCTTCTTAAAACTGTGAAAAAGCTTTTACCATGGCCCTCCTGTCTCCAGGCTGCTCAGAAGCTTGACTGAGAGGGAGGCACCTGGCGGAGACAGGGAGGAGGGGGAGGGAGGAGGAGGAGGAGGAGGGGGAGAAGGGAGGCTACTACTCCCCAGAGGCTGCAGCTGGAGGGCTGCAGCCCAGAAGCAGCCCACAGGGCCAGGGGAGGCTGGGATGAGCCAACTCCCACCTCGAGAGCAGCCAAGGGGGCAGGGCGAGGGAGGAGGCTTGGTGGTGGAGCGCCCGGCCGGCCGCTGTGTCCAGTGTAAAGCTGGGGGCTGCTGAGGAGGGATGGCTGAGCTAGGGCCTTTCCCACCCCTCCCCCGGAGCAGCAGGGGACAGAGAAAAGCCATCACTTCTTTGGTCTCTGTGGCGGCTCAGCACATGGGTAGGAAGGAAGAGGGCACAGAGGGCGAGAAGGGTCCTTAGGAAGCGACCCCTCAGCAGGGGAGGCCTGGCTGGGAGCTCTGGCAGAAAGGTCACAGTGAGGCCAAGGAGCGCCCCAGGACAGTGGCCATGGCGCAAAAGTACTTGCATGGGCAGGTGGGTGGGGATGAGGTGCCCCACCTCCTGCTCCATTATAGGAAAGGCACCCTCCCCCCCAAAAAAAACCAGCCTAGAAGAACAGGCCCGGGAGGGGACGGGGAAGCTCCCTGCCACCAGGGCAGGTGGCCTGACCTCGCCACTCCAACTTCCCTCTGCTTCTACACCAACACTGGTGGCTGTGGAGGGACCTTCCAGAAAGACCACAGGGACCTAGTCCTGTAGGCAGGAGCAGGGTGCTAACAGCCAGGCAGGCCTCTGCTGGCGGGGAGGTCCACTCCCCTTCCGATGCCAACTGAGGGCACGGCAGTCTCTGAAGACAAATTCACCTCTTCACCTCCCACTGGAGGCAGAAGGGTTTGAGAAGGGCCAGAGCCTTCGAGACACAGAAGCAGGAGGTGAGGGCACACGGAGGGGTTTCCCTCCTGCTTTTCTGCTCAGGGCTGGGGACAGTCAAGGGACAGTCAGCCCAAAAGTCTGAAAGTCACAAGTTGCAGCAATCCCCACCCACAATGCCAAATAACAAACAAAACGGGAAATGAAAATGGGTGGGAAGACAAACCGAAGCCGAAGCCAGCCCTCTGACCTGCCCGGGGCTGGGGACTGCGGCTAGAGCGTTTAGCTGGGCCTGCACTGCACCTGGCCCTCTGAGCTGTCCTCATCATCAGAGGCCCCAGCGCCCCCACTGCTCAGGCCTGTGATCCGGTAGCCCATGTCCAGCAGCATCGCCTCCAAGGGATTGGCATTCATGCGCCGCTGGTTGGCCTGAGAGGCACCCTCCATGTCCTCCACAACTCGGCCTGTGAGATCTTCACTCTGTCAAGAAAAGGCAGCTATAGTGGGCTCAGGCAAGAGGGGGCCTGTGTATGGTGGGATATGCATAGGGCTGGGAAACACACACACACACACACACACACACACACACACACACACACACGTGTAAGAAAAAATAAACGCTTCAGAATATGTAGGGGAGATCACACTAGTGCATCTATGGTGCACGCAATGTAAAACACACAGGAATACATACTGGGGATGGATGGATTCCTCCCATCAGGATATATGGGGAGAGCACATGTGCTGGGTTGGGGACCAGATGCAGCTCCCTACCCCTAACATCTCTTCCTTTATCTTTTCTCTCTCAAGGACAGCTCCTACGGGGCCCCTTGTATAAAAGTCATAGCCAGTCAGTTCTGGAGTCAGAGCTACCACGTGAACTTCAGCCTGCCAGCTGCTTCAGGAAGGTTCCTGCCCACCAGCACCAGAGCAGAGGAGGCCACATTGGCCTAAGTGTTCTGTGGTGGACAAGACTGCATAGGAATCACTTCTTCAACCTCAGTGTCCTCTGGAGTTGTATCAACCCATGGCTGAGTCTCACAGGCAGTGAGCGAAAGGAAGCGCTCAATCTTAAGATTGATCATCAGCCGCCCTGTGGACCTTGCTGGGTGGGATGTGAGGAGCAGCCCTTAGCACAGCTCTGGACAGACACATCACAGTGGCCTAGGAAGGGAACGTGAGGCACTCCTGTGAGAGGCTCATCTCGCTCTAACCTCCCTCTGGCATACCTGCTCTTGGTGGACGGGCACCGCACCTTCACGGCTAGCTCAAGGCTATGCTCCAAGAATGCAAAAGCCAACTCACCCCAGAAATGTCCACTGCATTTAGGGCTTCCTGGGCCTGAGGCTCCCACCTAGCCAGCAGCTTTTAGACTGTGTGGTTTATTCACTTCCCCAGCACCGAAGCTCAGTCTGAGGCTCTGCCCACACTCCCCATGCTCCTTGTTGTCTGGCTTTGGCTACCTTGCCTGTGTCCTCACCTCTGGCCGTGGGTTCCACAGCCGCACAACAGGGTCGATGCCACTGGTGGCCAGGAAGCAGTAGCTGGGGTGTGGCTGCAGGCAGTTGACAATAGACTCATCCCCCTGGAGCACTCGGACGAGGTTGGTGGTCTCCTTTTCCCAGACAAAGAAGGAGCCATCGTCAGAGCCGCTGACAATGTACTGGGCGTTGCTGGCATGGAACAAAGAGCAGAGAGGTCAGGTGAGAGGCCACCCTAAAGCCTCAAGTAAGGCTTGAGGGGAGGGTGAAGCCTGGGACCGTGCAGTCCCCCAGCTCAAGGAGCTGCCTTGACTCAGGACTCCACTATGCAGACGAGCTTCCTCCTTCCATGCTGAAGGTGCTGCTAGTCATCACTCCATTAAAACCCAACAGGAAGGCAGTATGGGCACACCTTTAATGCCAGCACTCGGGAGACACAGGCAGGCACATCTCTGTGAGTTTGAGGCCGGCCTGGTCTACAGAGAGAGTTCCAGGACAGCCAGAGTATACAGAGAAACCTGTCTCAAAAACCAAACCAAAACCGAAACAAACCACAAAAAAACCCAACATCAGTGACTCTCTGGACCCCTCCTAGGATAGTACTGCACTACCCATAAGGCACACTATTACCTCATTTGTGTAGGGCCAACTCTCGCATCTCTTAGGTCTCTAAGAACACTCTCATCTAGCTCAGCCTTCCCAACAATCCAGGACTTCTTGGGTCCAGCCACCAAAGCCTACAGTACATCTACAACACAGGCCCTCACGCACTGTTGACATTTAGAGGGGATCTTAGTGGAGAGACTCTCTTGATTTATGTCCATGTGTCTCACTTACCCAAAGGGTATAAACAAAGGATGGGGTTTGGTGAGGGAGTGTCTGAGAATATAGTATGTCCCTTGGTACCCAGGGCACGAGCACAATGGTCTGCGGCGCCCAGCCTCTGATAGTTCTTGCCTCCCGTGTTAGCAACAGACAATCTTTAAGTATCCAGATAAAACAAGCAAGCTCTGGAATACTAGACCGAGTGGGGAGGGGCAGAGGAGTCTTCCAGGCACGGCGCTGGATGCTGCACTCAGGCCAGTCTACTAGGACTCCATGAGAGGAATGGCTGGCTTCAGTGACCACACAAAGAAACAGAGGTCAGTAGAGGAGCCTTGGGGTGCAGAGGCAGAGCCAGGCAATGAGTGACCGAGCACACCCTCCGAGCTCCTGCCGCCAACTGTGGCATGATGTGCACCCTCCTCCTGCTCAGCGCCTCACCTGCCGAAGAAGTTTGCCTCCTTGATGTCTGTTGTGGTGTTGCAGTGGCCACAGTAGCGGAACTGGTAGTCGCAGCTCCGTTCCCGCAGCACCATCTCATCTTCTGAGATGGAGTCCTTGCGACTGGTGCTTCGAAGGCGAACTGGACCACCACCACCAGCTGCCTTCTTCTCCTCTGCGGGCAGACATGGAGAGCTGAGTGAGAGGCCTCCTCCACTTCCTCCCTATCTCCCCCAGCACTCTGCTGTCTGCAGCCCAGTACTGGCAATATAAGGCTGTCCACCCCCACCCTCGCTCTGGAAACTGAGAAGGCTGGAGGGATAGACATTATTGCTTTCAGCCTGATGACCAAACCGCGGACCAGTAGCCACCTCCAGTGAGCCCACTATGTCTGTAGCCCACATCACCATGACCCGGCTCTCCCTCCAACTCAGCAGGAGGAGCTGAGCAAGCTTTGGGTGCCCTTTGCAGATGACACTGGTCTCAAGGCTGTGCTGGCAGAGTGAGTTGGGAACTAAGGCATTCCCATGCCCTTGCCGCCATGTCTGGCTCTCGTGCACAGACTCCAACAAAGGCAACAAACAGACTTGCCCGACTCAGCCCAGCAAGCTGCTAAGGCCCGATCTGGGAACAGGTCGGGAGGCCCAGCCGGAGCCCACATAGCCTGACTGGGCTCAGGTGACTTCTGCACTGGTCCTGACGCTCTCACTACCCTCAACAGAGGCTTACAATTGGAGTTGCTGGCCATCCCCCCTCTTCAGGTATGGAAACTTCAATTTCAGGGGTCAGCAGACTGTCTTAGGCCATGGGGTTTCTGAACCAACATCTGAATCCAGGGCTTCTGATCACAGAAGCCTGCCCTTTCCCCATCATGTAGCCCTAAGTAAGTAATCTGCAGCAACCTCTCCTTGGCTCGCACTCACCCCCATCATTTTTGGAGAAAAGGGCAGCTGTGATGTCCCGACCCAGTGCATCACAAGCACTGCTGTGGGCCTGCTCTGGGAACTTCCCTTTGAAGTCATCCAGGCACTCCAGAGCCTCAGCCACATACTTCAGTTCAAAGAGGCAGCGGGCCAGACGGAAGTGTGCCTTCAGGTGGCAAGGATTCAAGGAGATGGCCTTGAGGCAGTCCCGGAGGGCATCGTAGTGGTCACCATCCCTGGGAAGGTAGAGGGATACAGCTTAGAGACGAGGCCATGATGCAAACACAAGGTTCCCCTGCAGTCGCCATTTTCTGTGGCTACTTCTAGCTCACCTCTAGCCGACTTCAGGGGAAGGAAAAATGGAAATGAAGCCTTGGCTTAGCCCAGTACCCACTTCCCTGGGAGATGGAGCAAGCTAAGGAGCAAGCCAGGAACCCTGAGGTTTGAGACAGTAAAAAGCAGTGTCGGGCTGCCCTCTGCTGGGCACAGATGGCAACTGTGCACAGCTCACCTCAGGCACCCGCAGCTCTGCAGCATAAGGCCTGGCATCCTGCCCACTTCAGACTCCCCAAGCCTTCCTTCTTTCTTCCTTCACCCACTTCCTCAAATCCCCCTGCTGGCCTTCAAAGCTATGTCCAAGGTAGGGGGCCCACAGGGACAGTTCTGTGGTCTAGAGAAGGCAGAAGAACTAGGCTGAGGACTCAGGGCATGACCAGCAGGCAGTGCCCCTCAGCCAGACCCCCCTCTGTCCTGGCTGACTGATCTGCAGCAGCTGTGGCCTCCACCTCCTGGGGCTGGAGGATGGGGCCTGTCTGGCAAAGTCAGCTCTCTGGAAGCTGATGGCCAGGGGCTGTGCACACCAGGAGCTCCAAATCCTCTCTACTCATTTCTCCAATGGCAAAGTAGGGATAAAGGGAAGTGGAGATGCTTCTTATTGAGGGGGTAAAGGGAGAAGCCATCATTTTCCTATGCTGATCCAGGACAGGAAGCATGCCTCCCCTGTTGCCAGAAACACATTTTCACCTTTTATCTGTAGAGCCTGCTCTCCTTTAGTGGCATGTATCTGTTAGCTCTCAGTGCTGGAGACTGAAGCCTCCCTCTCTTCCTACTGGGCCGGGTGAGCCTATTATCAAGCCAATGGGCCCTCAACCAAGGTCACAGTTCACAATATTCCTACATGGCCAAAATAAGCCTATCATAGAACATGCCTCCTGACCCTCATCTCTCCAGTCAGAAGGACACTCAGCCCTTGGAGCAGCCACTGGGGCTAGGAACCAACAGCTAAGCAATGTGGGGCTAGGACACAGAGCTGCTTTGGTGGTGTGTACCGCGTCAGAATGAGGGCTATGACGAAGGAGTAGGCATTGTTTGGAAACCCAATTACTGCCTGCAAGGTGCCCCCTCTGAGCTCCTAGTGAGAGCCAGACCAGAGCAGTCAGGAGCCAGAGGGTGGTCTGTTTCCAGGAGCAGATGGCAACCCTGGGGAGACTGGCCTGGGACAGAATGTGACATTCTTGGGGTCACTGGCAGGCATGTGGGGATGAGGAAAAAAGCAGGCTGGCCCCAGGGCTCACCCATCCTGATGCACTGGCAGATCAATCTCCCTGAAAAGACAGCCTTCTGCACATGCCTGCTGAAATCTCTCCGGTAGCTGCCCATCACACACTGAATCAAGGCCAAAGCCACCCTCTGCATTCCAAGCCCTTTCCAGGCAAGCCCTAGGCTACCTCACAGACTCATCCCCTGCCAGTCCTTTCCAGAACCCTCTGCTCCAGCCAAATGGATTTGCTGTTCTGAAGCAGGCTCTTCAGTCAGTCCCCCGCCCCCACGCCTTTGTTCACACCATTTCATCTCCCTGCAGTGTCCTTCCCCACAGTCCTCTCCTCCCCCACGTCCTGTGTAAGCTGCCCACACTTGGAGCCCATGCAGACAGCACATCTTTCTGCGGCTTCCCTGGTCCTGAGCTGAGGTGGTCAGCTCTTCCGGATGCCCACAGCACTTTACCTGACCATTAAGCAGATGTGCTGCTCCCTGCATCTTTCATAGCTCTCATGCTGGACTATGTGAGACTTTATCCTTGTCCAGCAGCTGGGCATCCAGGGCACAGGGACTCAGAGGGACAGAACTCTGTTTCCCCAGTACCTAGCACACAGTAGGAGCTCAGAAAACAAGCTGTGAATGAGGAAATTACCATTTTTTCTCAGCAAAAATACCTACACAAAACAGAGGTCCTAGTCAAGCCAACCTCTGGAACAGGGAGTGATACACCTCGGGTGGCCCCAAACAGTCCTCTTCTGAATCTGGGTGCTACCTGATCCCTGCGGTACTCCTGATGCTCAAACTGACTTCTTCGTGTGTGGCATCTTCCCTACCCCCTCCTGCTGACTTGAGCGGGTTCCTTAAGCTTCCCCAGGCCTGCCTAGATTCAGCCAGACGATGGCACACCAGCTGGCCTGTCTGTCTGGGCAGAGCCGACGGATGCCAGACGGAGCAGAAATGGCTGTGGGCCCAGCTCTATCCATCTCTAGTCTTGGCCCTGGCTGGGGGATGGGGGTCTGCCTGCCTGCTTGTCTGTTGGTACTGTGGGCAGGACTGAGGCCTGATGGTTTCTGGGGGGCTTCTTAGGATACCAGGCAGTGTATCGCAACATAATCCACACTTGACTTCAGATCTGAGGTCTGGTTTGCACTTGGTTCAGTGAGTGGGTATAAGAACCCAGAAAACAAATGCACGCCCATTTAGCTGCAGAATCATTTTACCATGATACAAACTGAGTTTACCAAACTTCTCAGTTGCATCTACCAAGATTCAATTGTTCTTTCAAGGCCTAGTTCCCTAGTAATTAGTTATTAACAATTTCTCAGCCCCTACTTCATTCATACTTTATAACAAAGCACTGTGTGAATTTCTTATGAATGTGCATGCCTTAATCTTTTGGTGGTTGAAATAGGGACCTGACTACCTTCAGCCTTAGAGGTGGAAAGGAGTGGCCCATGTTCAAGAAGCCCAGAGGTAGCAGGCTACTGATGCCACCTTCTCTGGATGCCTTAGCAACTTGGTTCCAGGCCCGCTTGCTCCAGTCCTTGCTCTGACCCCGCTCCCTCTGTGGTGCCCACTCACCACTTTCGCTTCATGTAGGCGGCAGCTCGGTTTCCATAGAGCATTGCATTGTGAGGGGCCTTCTGCACAGCCTTGCTGTAAAGCTGGATGGCCTGGGTCCACTGCTGGCAGGCAAAGGCTTCATTGGCTTGCTGCTTCACACGTTCTAGGTATGGGGGTAGCTCAACCTGGGGGCTATGAGGGAAGAACCAAGTCAGACCAGTTAAAGGGCAGTGCACTATCAGAGGGCCATACATGGCTTTGTGGATCCTAGAATCTCACTGCCATCCAGAAGTGGCCACTCTCACCTTGAGCTTGGGTTATTACCTATTGCCATGAGAGAGAATGTGTACAATTCCAAGTGCTGTGAGCCAGTGAAAGGCAGGCAGGAATAAGGCCATCTGGACAGGTATAAAGCAATTACTAATCAAATGCCTGGGCTTAGGTGCCAGCCATGATGTCACTTGCCTCCTCACTGAATTCACCTTAGATCAATCTACTTCCTGTGACTCTGTGCAGACTGCAGTTCTTCTCAGGGACTAGAAAATTCTAACATCGTGGGAAAGGGCGAGGCATGAATATGCTATGTGATGGGAAATAATGTAACAGAGAGGACCATCTGGGTAGGAGAAGCCTGCAGACCCTTAGCCCAGCAACTGGTCCAGAAGGACAAGATTCAGTCTGGGGATGACTGGTAGCCTCCCAAGGAGAAGCTGCCCTAGAACACTAGCTACTATCTAAGAAGCCTCTGTCCCAATCTCCACCATCTGGGATTCACATCTGGGTTTGGGTTAGGAGGAGGGTGTGTGTGTGGGTGTGTTAAATTTTTGTTGAGATTTATTTTTGTGTTATGGGTGTTTAGTCTGTATCAAAGTCTGTGCATTATGTGTGTGCAGTGCCTGAGGAGGCCAGAAGAGGGCACTGGATCTGGAAATGGAGCTACAGATAGTTGTGAGCTGCTATGCAGTTTGCAGTTCTGGGAATGGAATCTGGTCCTCTGGAAGAGCAGGCAGTGCTCCTAATTGCTGAGCCACCTCTCCAGCCCCCAAAAGAGATGTTTACAGGACACATTTCTCCTCCTGTCCATAAGCTGTAACTAAGACATGGAAGGCTACAGAGATCAACTGGCCTCACCTGATACATCCCTTGCTTTCTGGCAGCCGGAAGCCATTGCTGTGAAGGTGTAGGCCATTAGACATGCCATTGGACACACCGTTAGTAGACATCTTGCCATTCTGGACTTCTGACAGAATGAAAATAAAGTAACAGTGACAACCCAGGAGGAGGACTTCCGTTCTCTGCATCCCCTTGGCTTCCTTCCAGCATAGGATCTGATGGCTCCATTGTGAGATTATTCTCCAGGTCAAACCCAGTCCCAGAAAACAAATCAGGACAGGCAGGTAACAGTATAAGGAAAAGCCCGCGCGCCCTCTGCTGGCTAAAGATGGCTAAAGCTTCTATCTGGCATTTCCCACAGCTGAAGTTGGGGAATGAGAGGTGAGGAGGGGGTACATCAGATGTAACCCATAAAAAGAAATTTGTGAGCCAGGATGAGAAGGGAAACTACTTCAAATTCTTAAGAGGGAAGACATCTTTCTTAGGGACAGGGTGCAAAGCCCTGGCCAGATCTCCCTGACCAGGTCACTGTGGAGATCTGCTCCTTTTGAAGTACAAGAACACAGATCAGAGTAATGGATAGGATCTCTCATGGAGGTGACAGTACTGGAGGCCCCACCCACCCCAGCATAGGCTCCTTAAGGGAGAACTTACCCACTGGGTGGCATTTTCTAGGCAAGAGGAAGGTATATGGGCGTTGCTTATAAGTCAGGTCAAACAAATACACCTAGAGTATAGAGAGGAGACAGAGACCACGAGGCAAGGAGTGAAAATGGAGACCACTGTTCCAGAATCTGGTAAATGCTCAATATAGACTTACTCCAGAAAGTTAACATACAGAGCCTGTTAATATCATCATCCTTTCTGGAGATGAAGAAATGTCGATTTAGCCAAGTGGTGGTGGTGCACGCCTTTTATCCTAGCACTTAGGAGGCAGAGGCAGGTGGATCTCTGTGAGTTCGAGGCCAGCCATTCCGGGATGAATTCTAGTGATCAGCTCCAAAGCTACACAGAGAGATCGTGTCTTAAACCACCCCCCACCAAAACAAAAAACCCAGACTCAAAATTTCATACATGTAAAAAGCAGGAGACAGCATCGTCAGTGCTCAGTTAGGCCTGTCTGTCCCTGACTCCTGTGCCAGGCCTCCCACCCATCCTCATGCACCCTCAGGCCAGATGCTCACCCATTCTCCAGCCTCTCATCTGTATGTACTTACACCTTGCTTTGTAATGGGTCACTGCCTCCCTTCCATATCTGCTGTCAGCCTTGGGATGGTTTGTATTTGCATTTGTCCCCATCCTTCGTGTTTATGATAATGCTGGGTCCACAGTGAGAGCTAGCTTGGTGACGGGAGTTTCTACAAGGCTTACTACACATCTTGAGTTGAGAGCACAAAAGCAGGGGGCTGGAACCTTGGCATTATCAGGTGACACTTTGCAAAGCTGGCCCTAGATCACAGCCTGGCTGAGTTCTGAGCCTCGAGGATTTCTTTCCAGACAACAGCAGGAAAGAAAACTGAGGCTTAGGAAAATATAAACAATTGCTTGAAGTCACTGTAAACAGCTAGTAAGTAGCAGGTTACTATATAAAAAGGGGTATATCAGCTGGAGAATGGACATATCAGCTGGAGAATGGGCATACCAGCTGGAGAATGGGCATACCAGCTGGAGAATGGGCATATCAGCTGGAGAATGGGCTTATGAGCTGGAGAATGGGCATATCAGCTGGAGAATGGGCATATCAGCTGGAGAAAGGGCATATCAGCTGGAGAATGGGCTTATGAGCTGGAGAATGGGCATATCAGCTGGAGAAAGGGCATATCAGCTGGAGAAAGGGCATATCAGCTGGAGAATGGGCATATCAGCTGGAGAATGGGCATCTCAGCTGGAGAATGGGCATCTCAGCTGGAGAATGGGCATATCAGCTGGAGAATGGGCATATCAGCTGGAGAATGGGCATCTCAGCTGGAGAAAGGGCATATCAGCTGGAGAATGGGCATATCAGCTGGAGAAAGGGCATATCAGCTGGAGAAAGGGCATCTCAGCTGGACAAAGGGCATATCAGCTGGAGAATGGGCATATCAGCTGGAGAATGGGCATATCAGCTGGAGAATGGGCTTATGAGCTGGATATCAACTGGATCAACTAGAGGCAGGTCTGACTATGAAACTGAAGCTGGCCTTGAATTCTCTCTCTCATGCCTCCTGAGTGCTGAGCCTGCAGATGCCTCCACGCCTAGCCCATCCTGTTACTTTCTCTCTCCTTCTCCTCTCCCCACTCCCTGTAGACAGAGTTTCATGTAGCCTAGGCTGGCCTAGGGTTACATTGTTATGTGTAACCAAGGATGACCTTTAACTCCTGATCCTACAGTGTCTATCTCTTGTATACTGGGATTTTTAGGTGTATGTCACCATGCCTGGTTTACCCAGTTTATGTGGTACTAGGGATCAAACTCAGGGTTTTGAGCACTCTAGGCAAGCACTCTGTCAAGTGACTAACACCTCTAATCCATCCATGGCCTGTCAATTTCAAAGTTTACGTTCTCTGTCACTGTCATCTGCATTAAAATCTGAGTGTATGGTGTACATGTGAATACAGGCATGCACATGCCACAGTGCACGTGTGGAGGTCAGAGAACAACTTTTTTCCCTGTTTGTTTTCCATAGTTCTGGTTAGCCTGAAACTCAGAGATCAGCTTGCTTCTGTCTCCCAGCTGCTGGGATTAAAGGTTCTTGCGGAATCTCCAGTCCCAGAAGATGACTTGAGATCTGAGGACTACACTCAGGTAGTCAGGCTTGGACAGCAAGCCCCTTTTTCTTTTATACATTTTTATTTTATGTACATGAGCTGCCATGTAGGCACTGGATATTAAACCTGGGTCCTCTGGAAGAGCTCTTAACCACTGAGCCATCCCTCTAGCCCTGAAGAGTAAGAAGAGCCATCTTCCTCATGGCAGACCAAACAGACAGAAACCTACATTCTTAACCAAAATATATTTGTCTAGTTCATTTCAAAAAAAGGAAAATAAAAGACTAGGTTAGGGTAACTGAGGTAATGATGCCACATGACCTCCCAGGTCACAGTGTCATTTAGAAGGAAGCTGTTGCTTTCATCTGCTAGGAATGCTCCTGGAGAGAATGTCACCAGGCAACTGGGCGTACCTGCTCCCCTCCCATGTTGACTAGCAGCTCTGTGCCATTGGGGCTGAAGGTCACATATGTGGCGACCAGCACTCTCAGTCGGCTGTTATAGTCAGGCAGCTTCACCGGCAAGTGACCTGCCAAGAAAAATACAAAAACCCTAGGATGAGACTTCCAATCCCACCTGAAGAGGCAGGGACAGTGTAAGGGCACCTGAACTCAAGTTAGCAATCAGCTTCATCAGGGAAACAGAGAGTGCCTGGACAGCAGCTTCTGAGCTTTCTCTCAGTCATCCTGTGAGAGGCAGGGCCTTGCATGGTCCACACTGGCTTCACACTTACCAGCTATTCCAGGTTAGTGGTGTGATTTTGAACCTTCTGCCTTAGCCTCCAGAGGTCTATGATTACTACTATTAACATAATTTTGGGTTTTCTGACACATGGTTTCTCTGTGTTAACAGTTCTGGCTGTCCTGGAACTTACTCTGTAGACCAGGCTGGCCTCAAACTCACAGAGATCCACCTGCCTCTGGTGGGATTAAAGGCGTGTGCCACCTGCCCCACAAATTCTGGGATTATAATCCCATTTTACAGAGAAGAAACTCACAGAGTTAAGTGATTTGCTGACAGTTACACAGCTGGCCAACAGCAGGTGAGGAGCAAAGTCCAGACTGGTCTAAGTGGAAAGCCTCTGTTTCTGAACTGTTTGTTGTTCCCTTCGCACCTCCCTCCGGAAAGCCCCCAGAAAGAACCAAGGTGCCAGGATGGGCCTACCCGCCACATAGTACTGTGCTGCACCATCTGGAAGGGGCTTCTGCCGGTCACAGAAGGTATGCACACCTGCAGAAGGGCTCTGCTTCATGCTCTTTCTGAGGGGAAGGAAAATCAGACAGGTTAAAAGTCCAGCTTTGTCCCTGGCTAACTGGATCACACTCCAAAGAGGACACCCAGGGTTGGCTCCAGAGCTACAAAAGGTATCTCTCTTCTTGCCATAAACAACTCCAAGGTTTGATCTTTAGATAGCCATGGACATCTTCACCAGTGAAAGTAGAGCAGGATGGCCGTATCCTGGGATCAGGAAAAGCCAAGGATGTGGAGAATGCCCTCTCTTTCTTTGGTCTTTTCTGAGACAGGGTCACATGAACTGAATGAGGCTGGCCTCAGACTCAGCTCTATGGAAAAGGATGATCAACATTTGATCCTCTTCCCTCTACCGACAAAGTGCTAGAATTACGTAGTGTGCCTCCATTCCTGATTTTACTTTTTCTGTTCTGTTCTTAAAAATATTTTATTTGGGGGCTGGAGAGATGGCTCAGAGGGTAAGAGCACTGGCTGCTCTTCCAGAGGTTCTGAATTCAATTCTCAGCAAGCACATGGTGGCTCACAACCTCTGTAATGAAATCTGGTGCCCTCTTCTGGTATGTAGGCATACATGCATGCAGGACACTGTATATGTAATAAATAAATCTTAAAAAAAAATTTTAAAAATTATGTGACTATGTCTGTGTGAGGGTATGAGTGTGTGAGCGCAGGAGGCCAGAGAGGAAGTCAGATCCCCTGTAGCTACAGTTGTGAGCTACCACGTGGGTGCTAGAAACTAAAAATAGGTCCTTGGTAATAGCAGCTCTTCACCACTGGCCATCTCTCCAGCCATATTCCTTCAATTTTTAAAAAATAAAATATGGGGGGCTGGAGAGATGGCTCAGCGGTTAAGAGCACCGTCTGCTCTTCCAGAGGACTCAGGTTCGATTCCCAGCACCCACATGGCAGCTAACAACTGTCTGTAGTTCCAGTTCCAGGCAAACACCAAGGCAAATAAATAAATAAATAATAAATAAATAAAGTAAAAAAAAAAAAAATAAAAAATAAAATAAAATAAAATATGGACAAGTATATAGTTCAGTGGCAGAATATTTGCCTCGCATGCACAAGGTCCTGTGTTAATCCTAGTAACACAATAAATAAATAAAATTATACATACAAAATATACTTTTTTAAAAGATTTATTTATTTATTATGTATATAGTGTTTTGCCTGCATGCCAGAAGAGGGCTCCAAATCTCATTCTAGATGGTTGTGATTCACCATGCGATGGCTGGGAATTGAACTCAGGGACAGCAGCCAGTGCTCTTAACCTCTGAGCCATCTCTCCAGCCCCCATATACAAAAATATTACAGATGTAAGACTCTAACTCTGTGGTTAGGTGTGATGGTATGTGCCTTTAATCCCAGCACAGGGAAGCAGAACGCAGGCACATCTTTATGAGTTCAAGGTCAGTCTGATCTACACAGTGAGTTCTAGGCCAGGCAAGGCTGCATAACAAGGCCTTAACTCAAAAAAAGAAAAGAAAAGAAAAGAAAAGAAAAGAAAAGAAAAGAAAAGAAAAGAAAAGAAAGGAAAAGGGGGAAAAAACCAAAAATCAAGCCTTAACTCTGGGGTGGCTGCAGTGGCTCTGCCTGCCAAGTCTAAGGACCTGAGTGCGACCCCCAGGACCCACAGGGTGGAATCAGATAACTAACTCCCTAGAGGTCCTTTGACCACTCACCATGGCACTTGTGAAACTCCTCCTCCAAATAAACAAATGGAATTAAAAGATGAGTACTCTGTACAAATGCTAACAGTGAGATAACTCTCAGGAGACACAATGGCTCATGGGAAGGAAAGGATTATAGGCAAATTACTATAAGAGAAAGGGCTGGAGTGTTCCCAGTGTCTTGCACATAAGGTTTCTCAAGGTCATACCTGTGATTATGGATCATTCGAATGTCGTAAAGTCTCACAAAGGGCCCACTGGCCCCTACTGCCAGACAGTTGTTATCCTGGGGATTGACTGTGAGGCACTTGGCCTCCACCATTGGGCCACAGTACTCTGTCAGGTCAATCAGCACCTCTGAGTGTTTGCTGTTCTCCCGAAGATCATACTGGCTGTGAGAGAGGGTGGAGTTAGTGGCTAAGGTTCTTATGTAGAGAGCAGGGGAAGAACCCAAGTCCTTGTAATGCAGGAGGAGACAGTGTCTACTGTGAGCCAGCTGCCTATAGTAGGCTTCTTCTTCTTTTGAGACAGGGTCTCACCATGCACCTCTGGCTGTCCTGGAACTCACTATGTGGAACAGGCTGGTCTCCAATTCAGAGATCTGTCTGCCTCTGCTTCCCAAAGTGCCGGGATTAAAGGCACACATAATACTTTACTCGGCTTTATAGTAGGCTTCTTAACACATTTTGATTTATCCTAAATTCCCCTTGGGGTGTATACTACAATTCAGATCTTATAAATGTCAACATTACAGCTACTGTTATTCTACCACCCGCCGCTAAAAATACTGAGGGATGCTGTGCTGTTTGCCCAGGACTGTCTCTGAGAGCTTCGTGTGCACTATTCAATTAAAGCATTACCAGCCTGTACCACTAATAAGCTATCTGGGGTGTCACAGCTATGAAGTACAGAGTGTCATGGCACATGCTTGTAATCCTAGCATTTGGGAGACTGAGACAGGAAGATCATGAGTTCAAGGCCTGGGCTTGAACTGTGAAAGTGAGTCTGAGGACAGCCAGGGGTGCACAGGGAGATCTTGTTTTAAAAAAATCAACTAAACAACCCCCCCAAGCCCCAAAGGCCTTTTGTTATGGTCCTTCCTACTGTCTTCCAGGAACCAAGGGCTACAGAACAGTATGAGAAACAAGAACTGAGCTCACCTGAGAGCTGCCTGCCTATGGACACCACAGTCAGGGCCAGTGCCACAGCCCCAGCTGCACGGCAGAGGAAGAGCCCAAATGATAACAGCAGCGCCACTCTGCTCCACTACACAGGAACCTCCAGAATGGGGCGTGACATCACCCATTTCTTGCCTAGCTGGCTCTCTCTAACAGCCTCGCAGTTAACTTGTCCTTCTACGCCATACTAACTGGATGCTCTTCCTAAAATAGTCTGACATCATTCTCAGCCACTTGGTACCTGCACCTGAATGTTAACAAACTCCGGTCTGATTTTGAAAACCCAATTGCACATACCTGGTATTCGTCCTCCTCAGCTTTCTGTGTGGGCCAATTATAACTACAGCCTTTCTCTGCATTCTCCCTGTGCTAGAATGTCAGGGGAGCCCTCTACCACTGAGTAGTGTCCTCCTCAGTCTACAATGAAGCACTCTTTATCTTGTTCTGCCTGCATGTATAACTGTGTAAGGGTGTCAGATCTTGGGATTACAGACAGTTAGCTGCCATGTGGATGCTGGGAATTGAACTGAGGTCCTCCAGAAGAACAGTCAGTGCTCTTAACCTCTGAGCCATCTCTCCAGCCCCCTTGTATGCTACTTCTGTCCCTTATCACAAATCTACTCATGTGGGAAACCTACTCCCTCTCTTCTTGCCCATCCAAATCTTATCTGGTCTTGAAGGCCCTGCTTATGATGCTTCCACGGCCCGTGACCTCAGATCCTCAGGATTCTACCTGATGTTCAAGTTGCCTGGTTTTCCCCCTGCTGGCCCTGATAACAGGTCAGCAAGTGCTTCCTAAACATACAATTGACCAAGGCTGTGTGATTTACATGCCTGTTCTCAACTGTCATACTCTGATCAACAAAGGGATATAATGACTATTCTTATTTTAGAGATGAAAAGACTAAAGCTCAGGAGTGAAGTGGTCTTTTCAGACAGACCCTGAAAGAATTAGGATCTGACCCGTCCCGTCTTGACTTCAGAGGCCTGCTTCTAACTACACTGTTGGGGAGTTTGCACATTACAGCAGAGAGGAGACAGAAGGGATGGCCAAGTAAAGCAGGCTGGAGGAGGGAGGGGAAGTTCTAAGTTCGCATCTGGAGGAAACTGTTAAAACATTGCGGGTGGGGAAGAGGACAGACAACTGACCACTGAGATCACCAGCCTGAGGCCCAACAGACTGGGGTAGGTTGAGAATGAGCATGCTTGTCAATACCTGAGAGACTGTGAGCAGAGATCTCCAGCACAAGTACAGCTCCAGCTACAGAGCAACACCCTGTCTCAACCCCCAGTCCTCCCCATGAAAAGGGGTGGTGGTGGTTTAACTCTGGTAGAAAATGTATCTGGCATGCAACAGGCCCTGGGTTTGATTCCCAGCACCCTAAAGGAAAAGAAAAGGGCAATGACACCTAGCCTCCATGTCTGAAAGGGCAGAGGTCCCAACCACACGGGACACCCATTTCCTCTGCAATGGAGGGAGAAGAGAGAGCAGGTCTGTAGAAGGAGACACGAGGCAGAGGGCGCATCCGTCCCATGCAGAGACCCTTACCGGATAAGCCCGTCCTCGGCGGCACTCCAGAATGTGTTAGGCCACATGGGTGCTGTAGCAATGCGCTTCACTCTGTTTGTATGGTCTCCAAACATGTGGATCGTCTCCTTTACCGTCAGGTCATGGACATGCACCTTGGAGTCAGCTGCCCCTGTGATCAGGATTCGGTCTCCAGCATGAGGCAGGAACTGCTCAGAAGAAATTGTTTGATTGGCAGGAGACAGGACAGAGCTGGCTATGGGAGGGGCCTGGCCTGGATGTCAGCCGGCCCTTCCCTCTCAAGACACTAAAGAAAGTGAGTTCATCTATAAAAGCTCACCAGAATAACTTCAGATGGCAAGCAGCAGTCTACCAGCCTTAAAGGGTAAGATAAAGGTATTTATATTTATATAAATGTGTGTGTGTGTGTGTGTGTGTGTGTGTAACTAAAATGTCAGAGTGGTCACGACTTATAATACCTACGAAACCCCTTTCTTCTGCTTCTCTAAGCAGAAGGTGAGTGAATAATAATCTTCACAGTCACTTATAAGAATTTCCAAATACAACAGGGTGACCAATTTATCTTGCTGATACAGAAATAATCTCATTATAAATTAGAGACTGAAAGTGAATCTCAGCACTGAGCATTCACCTAGTCTGTGTAAGAACCTAAGTCTAACCCCTAGCACAGACAAAGAAAAATATCCATCCCTAAGGTTCCTGGATTAAGAGTGCAGCTGACGGACAGACCACATGTAAAATGTGCCAAGACCTGGGCTCAATTCCAACACCAAAATAAAGTAAGTAAATGACAGAAGCCACTGACTTTCAGGACAAAGCAAGACTGTTCAAATTCAAGATTGTCTGCTTCCTGACATGCACGTATACAGACATCTGCATGTCGGTCCATCCATACTTCCACTTGCATGTCCATCTATTCAGATTTGGTGTGGAGACTGAACCCAGGGCACACTAACATGGATGAGACCGACATGACTACCATCCCAGTCCACAGTGACTACTAAGCAATCCAGGGAATAAGAAACAAAACTGAAATAGTTCAGAACTAAAAAGAACAAACCAGAAGTTTTAAGGGACTGGGTTAGGTGTTTAAAATGTCCAACCCTTAATCCGGGAAAACTGGGGAATCCAATAACTAAGATTAAAAACTACTCCTGACTTGCCAGGTGGTGGTGCACACCGTTAACCTGAGCACTTAGGAGACAGAGGCGGGCAGATCTCTGTGAGTCAAGGCCAGTCTGGTCTACAGAGAGAGTTCCAGGACAGTCAGTGTTATACAGAGAAACATGCCTTGACAAAAACAAAAATCCAAAGAAACAAACAGATAAAAAACAGTAACAAAACTATTTCTGTCTTTTGACCTAAAACTCTCACTTCAAAGAAATAAAACATAAGAGAAAAAGGGATCTGGGCAAAAATGCTCAGCACAGCACTCCTTATAATAGCAAACAGTAGGAAAGAGTTCAGACGCTGGACAATGGGGAAGGGCTGACCACATAAAGATGACCACCATCGCCCAAGTGGGAACAAGACACTCCAGGTGACACAAGGGTGGTGGCAGGAACTAAATAGTCACAAACGTGGACAGACAGGACACAGCTTTGCCACCTAACTCTGAGGAAGAGAGTATTTGGGGTTGACGTTAGTTGAGTATGTCATGTGGTCCCCTCTACTTACCCCCCCATGTGTCCGTCTGTCTGATGCCTCCCTCTCCCCTTAATGAGGATGGACACTGGCATTGACAAAGGCTCTATTAGAGCTATATCCCAGCTCTTTTGTTTTGTTTTTATTTGGAAGAAAAATTAAATTGCACTTTTTCTAAATTTCTACTTGCTCATCAGGATTATAAACCTATTTTTAGGAGCAAGCAGCAACTTTTAGTCCTGTCTGGAGATAGCACAGATCCCAGTCCCAACACAAATGAACAGGTGTCCCTCAGACATTTGTAATATACCATAGCTGCCACTGGGGGGGGAGCACATGGTGAAATACTGTCAATGTGTATGGTTAGTATTTTGACTAGCTCAATAAAAAAAAAAAATGGGCCATTTCTTTGCTTTTCCTAAAAAAAATCTAGGGCTGGTAAGATTGCTCTGGGGGTAAAGGCATTACTATTCAACCGTGATGACTTGGGTTCAATCTCAGGGACCCACAGAAAGGAAGGAGAAAGAACCAATTCCACAAAGCTGTCGGCTGACTTCCACACACTTGCTGCAGCACCCATGCCCCTCTCCCATGTTACACGCACCTGCTGCAGCACCCATGCCCCTCTCCCATGTCACAAGCACCTGCTGTAGCACCCATGCCCCTCTCCCATGTCACATACACACAGAAACAATAACACACTTTAAAATTGTATTTTTAAAAAATCAGACCGGACCAAACCAAACAACAAGAATACCAGGGTAGGAGGACACACCAGGACCCAGTGAGACTATTGCCATCATGTAGCATGTGCTGGTCACCAGAGCACGACCCAAGCTGCAATTGTTCTGTTTCTAGAGAAACTACAGGAATTCATCCACAGGAGGTGACAATAAACGGAAAGGAGGCGAAGCCTAGGGTAAGAAGGTTCAGAACTCTTTACTCTAGCTACGATTTTGGGTGGTCTGTCATTGCTCTTGACATTAACTGCAAAGGATGAGGTCAGTGGGGCTTTTCAAAGGTCAGTCACACACTGTATATTATATGCCCACGAATATCAAACAGAATTTCAGGGCTGAAGAGACCCTGTCCTCTTAGGTCATTTCAGATCCTTAAACCTGGCAGGCAAAGTACTAGTGACAGACAGCCTTAGTGAAAAGACATTGGTATGGAGAACACAGAAAGAGGGTCCTTGTGCCAACACAGCCAGAGAAATCAGAATGTTAGGCATTCAGGATTGTCTCTCCATTGGAAAAGATGTAAATCCCGTTTTTCCATCCAGACAGCCGGGAATTGGAAGTGACTGAGAACAGGCTAGTTAGTGGGCCAGGACATATCAAGCTCCCTCAACCAAGACCAGAGGTGACTAACAGCCCAAATGACCTCTGTGCTATCTGAATGACTGAGACCAGGCCAGACCATTCCTTAGGCCCCTCAGATCTCTAGAACCCATCCTCTTGGAAGAAATGAGGTGTTTGTTCTGATGAAATTATGCTTCCTTGTGTCTGGTCTACATAGTGAGACACGGTCTCAAAACAAAAACAAAAAACCAAACAAGTAACAAAAACTTTCTTCAAAGAGCCCCAAGCAGGCAGCCTTTTCTTTCTTTAGGCCACATGTGATTCTAAGGCCTCATCAGTACTTCGAGGTTTGTTCTCTAGGATCAGGACACAGGAAATTCTGTGGACAGGGATGAAAAGAATGTAAACTCATGATACAGTTCAGTGGGTAAAGTGTTTGATTATCATCTGTGAAGCCCTGGGTTCCACCCTCAGCACTATATAAACTTATTTATGATAGAGCACTCAGAGGTAGAAGTGGAAGATCAGAAGTTCAAGGTCAACCCAGACTTGTTTCAAAGGAAAAAAAGATGAACTTCATCTAGTTTCATACTGTTTTCACATAACAGGGTTTCAAGTCTACATGGGCTCCTTCCCTCATCTTCTCAGCCCAATTCCCCTTTACCAGGGTAAAAATGAACTTCCTATGACAAGATAAAAAGTTACAAGATCTATGCTAGAAGTTTTTTGTTTATTTTAACCTGCAAAAGTCTTCTAGAAGTTTTTTGTTTATTTTAACCTGCAAAAGTCTTCCCTGGGAGTTAGATCCAATGAACTGGACGTAGCCAATAGTGAAGCCCCCACAGAGGTGCTGGGAAGCAAGCTCTGGCCCTCTACACAGCAGCAGCTTCTTTAACCACCGGAATTAGCTCTCTAGGCTCTATCTAGTCTTTTCGTTAAACAACAACAACAACATCTTAGCCAGGCGGTGGTGATGCTCACCTTTAATCCCAGCACTCAGGAGGCAAAGGCAGGTGAGGCTAGCCTGGTTTCAGGATCAGAGCTACACAGAAAAACCCTGTCTCTAAAAGACCAACCAACCAAACACACTTGAAACTTGCTCTGTAGACCAGGCTGGCCTTGAACTAAGAGATATTCCTGCCTCTGTCTTCCAAGTGCTGGATTAAAGGAAGTGTGCTTTAAAAGAACAGCTTGAGATTTTAAGAATATTGGCTCTGAGAGATGGCTCAGCTGTTAAGAAGAGCATTGGAAGCTCTTCCAGAGATCCAGGGTTGATTCTTGCACACACAAAATGGCTCACAACCCTCTGTAACCCAGGTGATCTGATGCTCTCTTCTGGCCTCTTTGGGCACTGCACACATGTGATACACAGAAATACATGCAGACAAAATACCCATAGACAGAACAGAAATAAAAATCTCTTTAAAAAATTCACATTTGTGCAAATGCAGAAGCCAAGAGGGTGTAAGATATGCTGAAACTGGAGTTACATACAGGTGGCTGTGTGATGTGGGATGTCTCTTTATACGCTGTGAATTACCACTGGATAATAAAGAAACTATTTTGGCCTATGGCAAAGCAGCTTAGAGGCAGGCAGGAATTCCATCTGCCCTATATGGGTGCTGGCAACTGCATTCCCAGGTCTTCTGCAAGGGCAGCCAGTGCTCCTAACTCCGAGCCCTCAAGCCCCACTTGCTCATGTGTCTTACTTATCCATTCATTTGTTCATGAGCTCAGCTGCTCCCTTTTTTCTCTAGAGTAAACAGGCTTACAAGGAACAAGGGATCTGCCTACTCACACAGCTCCCAGGAGGCAGGCTAACACAAACAGATATGGATTGAGGGATAGCAAGATAACCTGATGATCTGAATGAGCCCCAAGACCCACAGGGTAAAAGAAATGATTCCTACCAGCTTTCTTATGACCTCCACATGTACCAGGACACACATGTGTACCACATGTACCCTCACACAAACAAATAAATAAAAATGTAAAAGACATAAGTGCATTCTTGAGTTGTCCAGTTGATTCTGAGAAGAACACAAAAGAGACAGGGTTCAAGTCTCACTAATACTCGACCACAGAATAGCTGCACGGCTAGAATACACGGGACACAATATACCAATACAACCATGCCCACAACCCAGTTCTGCCTGTGGCTTGTCTTACTCACCTTGACTGAGAAGATATTAGCTGTGTGTCCCGTGTGCATGGAGAGCAGCTTCTTGTGATGCAGTGGGTCCCACACAATGGTGTGCTGGTCATCGGAACCAGAAGCCAGTAAGCTGTGGGTAGAGTTAGGAGTTCCCAGATTGCCTTTTCTCTAGCCCCATTCCCAGGGGACAAGGGGCTGGGCACACAGAGCTCAAAGGACAGTAAATGTTCTAGCGTTTCAGGTTAGTTTGTAAATATTAGTGGATTCTATTTTACTTTGTTAAGAAGTTTTCAGTCTTCTCCCCATACAGTGGCCTGCAGTAAAGCAGGGTCTGGACATTCATTCAAACTTCTATCTACACTTGAATTGAATTAACAGTCTATCCAACTGGGTTGGCAGTCCCCCTTCTCTGGCCCCTCTGGGTCATACTTACTCTCCTTTCTCATTCCACTCCAGACAGTTGACACACCCTGAGTGGCCCTGGAGGAGGAAATAGAAGGTTAGGAATAGAGCTGTGGCAATCTTCTGTCTGTGCTCTAACAAAGCTGGCCAGGAGACCAGAGGGCAAGCTAGCCACTAGTTAACCATAGAGTCCAGACAGTGGCGGCACAACCATTAATCCCAACACTTGGGAGGAGGAAGCAGGTAGTGATAAGGCTAGGTAGAGACAGGTGTTGGTAAGGTGAGAGTTGACTGTGGGGCTGGAAAGAAGGCTCAGCCCGTTAAGGGCTGGGCTCAAAACTCAAAATATGAATTTGGTTCCTGGCACCCACAGCTGTCTCTCCAGCCACCAAAAGAAAAGAAAACAAAAGAGGTGACCATGGCTGCCTGCTCTGATCTCTGATCTTTCAGCATTTACTGATACCTGGCTCTGGGTTTTTATGATTGAGACCAATTAGGATTGTCGCTACAGAGAGCTGATTGGACAGTCTCCTGAAGTTCAGTGTCAAGAAGTGGGTTTAAGCCAGCAAGCCAGCCTCTCTTCAGCATCTGTGAGGGACATGTGGAGGACAGAACTAAAGTGCCACACATCTCACAGCACACGAAGTACTTTCACACGCAGTCTCAATTGACACTGGACGCCTGAGTTAAAAAGGGTAGGTCTCATCATCTAGTTTGCAGGAAAATTACACACGAGTAAGTTGAAATAAAAAAATCAAAAATTTCTTCTGCGGTCCCTGGAAGGCACAGGTACAGTTCCCTCCAGGGAGAGGTTCAGGGCAGAGTATCTGCAGCACCTTTGCTGTCCGTCCCATGTCTCTTTCCCTTACCCCTCACCCTCCCGAGAGATGAGTGCAGAAAGGTAAGTTGGGCTAGAGCATCTTGAGGCTTTTGGTTAAACAGAAAAAGTGTGGCTGCAGAGACAGATCGGTGGCTAATAACACTTCCTGTTCGATTGCCAGCACCCACATGGTGGCTCACATCCACCTGTAACTCCAGTTCCGACCTTCTGGGTGCCAGGCACAGGAAACCAAACACTCCTTCACACAAAATAAGACAATAAACCTTAGGAGACAACGTGAGGCAGGCAGCCAACAGAAGATAATAAATATCAAAGCACGGGGGGCGACAGTGAGGCTCGGGATCTATAAACAAGCACAAGGAGAAGAAATGACTTGGTCATCTTTCTGTCCTGTCACCCTCCTCCCCCCAAAAAAGCTGAACTGTCAGCTCCTGCCTGAAATCAGATCAAGTGTCCTGGGAAGCACAAATTCATTTTTCTTGCTACAGGGAAGGGTTCAGAAATTAGGCCTAAACCAAATAGTATGCAGAAAATAGTAACATTATCTGGCCACAGTATGAGAGGTGAACATGGACCCCAAGTCGGATGTCCAGATGGAAACAGGAGATGTGTGCTGCTGCAGAAAGTCTCCCCGCTCTCTGGAGAGCTGGAGTGCAGAGGTGCCCGGCTCTTGCAGGCAGGATGTGGAGATGGCCGACTCCTGAAAGCACTGCATACATTTTGCCACCCTGAGGGAGAGTAGCCTGAGTGTGAATTCAACCCCCAGAAGGGAGCTTAGCCCACAGTCGAAAATGAACCAGACTGACTACGGTAACAAACCCTGGCATTCACTTCCTCAGGCCCCTCAGTTCATTTTTATTAAAGACAATTAAATCTGGGCTGTCATCTGTGGTCCAAAGCATCCAAACCAGTGATTCCCACCTGCTTTTCAGGTGTCACTGAGCAAGCAGGGCCTGTCTGTGAACATGAGAGGCTCATACTGCCATTCTATATCCCAGCTCTGCAGTTCTCTGTCTTCTTCTATAAAGCAGGCTTTTGCATCTCCAGCTCCAGTGCCTGGCAGATGTCTGCTGCTTAACTGATCAATGAGTTCAAGAGGGCTAGTGAGCGGTACAGACATAGACATCTAATTCCAGGGTGCAGTTAAAGCGGCTGCTCTCATCGGTCCTCTTCCAGCCCAGGCTCTTCCTCCCCTCAGGCCCTGCACTTGAATATACAAAACACCCTCTGCTCAGACCTGCCAGGTCACCTGCTGACCTAAGGCCTCCTGCCTTCTCATATGCTTGGTTGCAACCCCACACTTGTATCTGGGTCAGAACCATTTGTGCCTAAAGTCACAGCTTCACCACAGAAGCTCTTGAGTGACTGTCAGCAAGGGCAAAGCCGAGCACTGTGACAGGCAGAATAGCCTTCCATTGATGTCTACCGTAATTCTGAAACCTGCAAATGTTATCTTAGGGCAAAAAGGCCCCTGCAGAGGTGGTTAAGGCTAAGAGGTCTGAGATGGAAAGATGATCCTGGACTGTCTAGATGGGTTCAATCACTCACATGAACCCTTAAATCGAGAGACCATGTGTTGGCTCCAGAAAGCAGGTGTGAGAGGACTGTACCAGCCAGTGCTGACTGTGAGGCAGAGGAAAGGGCCAGGAGCCAAGACTTGCAGCTGCCTTAAGAAACTAGGAATACCAAGAAAACTTTCCTGTGTCCTCCAGCCTCCTGAGGAGCACGGCCACCAGTGCCTTCTAGTAAGGCTTGTGTCAGATTCTGATGTACATAAGGCAGCAGCGGTGGAGCATCCATATCCCAGCACTCAGAATGCTGAGGCAGACAGATCTCTGAGAGAATTGGAGGCTAACCTTAGCTAGATGAGAGCGTCAGGCCAGCCTAAGCTACACAGCAACACACTGCTTCAAAATACTAGGAAATGATGAGGGCTGGAGGGGGGCTCAGTGATCGGGAGCATGAGCTATTCTTCCGGAACTTGGGCTTGGTTCCCAGCTGCCAACTGTTGACTAACAACTGTCGTCTGTAAGTCCAGTTCTCTGGGGTCCAATGCCCTCTTCTGGCTGCAAAACACCCACTACCACCAAAAACAATGATCTGTCTATAGCTACATTCTTCAGTTTCTGAGGTATCAGAAGGTACAGTAGGAAAGCAACAGCCATAACTCAAAATAGGAATTCTTTTCCTTATACTGAACCTGTGCCTATCTATCCCTGCAGTTTTTCTTTTTCACATTTTACTTTTACTAAGCACCTAGCATATACTAAGCATCCATGTAAATGCTATTATGTAAATAATAAAGGTAACTCTAGTGAGAGAAGAAACCTGTACATAAGTCAGTCAGGCCAGTAAGGCTGTGATTAAGTGCTATGAAGACTACAGAATACGGTGATGGGATTCCTGCAAATGTACTTCAGTGGTCAGAGAAAGCCTCTCTTCTGAAAGGCCTTCTTCACGGCTATATTTATCTCTCAGTCCAAATATATTGCTGGCATGTATACCACACACTCTATTTGCCTGAACATGTGCGCGAACTGGAAATGCTTTCCTACTTTCCTCTCAGGTGATTACAACATGAATTTACTTTATTATCTAAAGTAAGTGTCGACAACTTTTTCTGTAAGGAGACCAACAATAGATATTTTAGGTTCTGTATACCATATGGTCTCTGTATGAATCATTCAATTCTGCTGTTGAATCACTAAAACAGACAGACAATACATAAATGAATGAGTGTGGCTGTGCTCCAATAAAACTTTATTTATAAGAACAGGTGGCAGTGCACTTGAGACTCAACATGGAAATGCAAAGGACTCAGAATAGCTAAAGAATCTTGCAAAAGAACAAATTAGAATCACATGCCCTAATTTCCCAAGTTGCTACAAAGTGGTACAGGCATAAGGACAGATATTTTGATAAATAGTATAAGTTAACAGTTAACAAAATATTTTTACACTATGGGTACTTAATTTCTGGTAAGAGTGCCCAGACAATTCGACTGTCTTTGCTAGAACAAGTGGCCGCCCACAGCTGGGGATGCAGTTCAGGGGTGCGGTACCTACCTAAGGAGTCCCAGTGCTGGGTTTGACCCCTGACACCACCATGAACAGCCAAAGGATTTAGGGTCAGGCTGGAGAGATTCCTCAGTACTGAAGGCCAGGCTCACAATCAGAACCTTAACAATGAAGCTGGATCCCCCTTAGAGACCTTATATTTACCACCCCTACCTGCCTCAATGGATCTCCTTACTGAATTTGTGTACAGATACATATGGATCAATAAAACTCTTGGAAGAAAACACAAATATAAATTTTCATGACCTTGGACTAGCTATGATGACATCAACAAAACAGTGAGAGCAAAAGAGAAAACCAGGGCAGATGAGAGGAAGGCCCAGCGTGTGGAGTCCCCTCTCCCAGCCTGTGACCTGAGTTTGATCCCTGGACATGCACAGGGAAAGGAGAGGAATGACTCCCTCCCGCTGTCCGCTGACCTCCACTGCTGTGTGCACTTCCCCGCCCAGCTACCCAGGTATGGCTGGGGCCTGTGTCTAATCCGAGCACTGGACGGCTGAGATAGAAGTGTCTGAAATTCAAGGGCAGCTTTGGGGTGTACTATGAAATCCTGTCTCAGGAAAATAATATTGAATTAACATGTAAGGCAGCTACTGTACAACTGGATACACAAAGAGATCTAAGAGTTTGTCTCTACACAAAAATGTGTGCAAGAGGGGCTGGAGAGATGGCTCAGCGGTTAAGAGCACTGGCTGCTCTTCCAGAGGACCTGAGTTCGATTCCCAGCAACCACATGGCAGCTCACAACTGTCTGTAGTTCCAGTTCCAGGCAAACACCAAGGCAAATAAATAAATAAAAGTTTAAAAAAAAAAAAAATGTGTGCAAGAATGTTCACAGCAATCAGACATATATAAAATCTAAGGCCCACTTTGCCTTTTCCATGATACAGTTTATATAAACGCTATGGCGCTTCTCTGACATACCAACTCAACTCAGTCTAATTTTAATTTATGCTCAAATTACACAAGAAATAAAATGGAAACAAAGGGCAATCAACACCAGGCCTGGTGGACCATACCTGTAATTCCAACACAGAACTTGGGAGCAGAAGAGTTGGAAGTTCAAGAACAGTCTTGGGTATATTTTAAATAAATTCAAGGCTAATCTAGGCTACAAATAAATACTGTTCCAAACACAGTAACAAGAGAAGGGCAATAGAGGCAAACTGAGAAGGTGAGATATGCAATTGGCTCCAGCACTGGCAGGTTCCTGAGGGGTAGACTCAACTAGACACAGAGGAAGAGCACAGAGTCAGGCCATGCCAGTTGTATCTGTGCTCAAATGTAAGACGTTTCCCCTCATCATTATCCTGAAACGATACATTATAGCAACTATTTCCACAGCATTTACTTGTATTAGGTATTAGAACAATCTAGAGATGTTGTAAAGTATTCAGGAGTATGTTTGTAGGTTATATATATGCAAATGACACATCATTTTATACAAAAACCTTGAGCATTTGAAGCTTTCACTGTGGGAAGTTCTAGAAAAATCCCCCAAGCATATCAAAGATGACTGCATAATGCATGTAATTTAAGAATAATATTTTTTTAATTTTTATTTATTTAATTTATTTATTTGCCTTGGTGTTTGCCTGGAACTTGGAACTGGAACTACAAACAGTTGTAAGCTGCCATGTGGGTGCTGGGAGTTGAACCCTGGTCCTCTGGAAGACCAGTCAGTGCTCTGAACTGCTGAGTCATCTCTCCAGCCCTGTAATTTAAGAATAATCTTAAGAAAACTAGGGGCTGGAGGGATGAGTTAGCAGTTAAGTACATACTGCTCACAAAGAGGACCCAAGTTCATTTCCTGCACCCACATCTCCCTATAGCTCCAGCTCTAGAGGGCTCTGATGCCTCTGGCATCCAGAGTACCTGCACACACATGAACATAGGCCACCCACATAACCTAATTACCAAACCAAAGGCCTAGCTAAGTGTGGTGGCATACTCCTTCTGTCCCAGCACTGTGTGGCAGGTGGGCCTCTGCCACAGAGGATGGGAGACCCATCTCCTACCTGAAGTTCTGCTTCCAGGCCCAGCCGACGGATAAATGGATCTGTGACATGATAGCGTCTTTCAAAGCTCAGGGCACCCCGTTCCTGTGGGACAAAAACAAAGCTGTAGTTTCTTTGATTGGGTATTATTTAATATCTATCTATCTTTTTTAAAATGTAATCTCATGGGGCTGGAGAGATGGCTCAACGGTTAAGAGCACCGTCTGCTCTTCCGGAGGATCCGGGTTCGATTCCCAGCACCCACATGGCAGCTAACAACTGTCTGTAGTTCCAGTTCCAGGCAAACACCAAGGCAAATAAACAAATAAAATAAAGTTTTTTTTTTTTTAAAAAAAAAATGTAATCTCATGTGAATGTGTGTATTATCTCTATTTACATCTGTGACCATGTGTGTGCCTGCTGCTTGCCAGTCAGAAGAGGGTGAAACTGGAACTGTAGACAGCTGTGAGTCACCATATGGATTCTGGGAAACAAACCCAAGCCCTCTGGAAGAGCAGCTAATGCTTTAAACACACTGAGCCATCTCTCCAATCTCCCGCATAGCTAATTTCTCTACGGTCAACCTTAGGATGGGTGCAGTAAGAAGCCTCTGTGGCTCCCACACTGGGGCTGTCTCCCTAACTGAATACACTGCCCAGTTCACTCATGTCACAGGTATGGCTGCTCTCACATGCAAACTGCAGAGAGCACGCTACAGTGCAGAGAAGGGCAAGCTCAGGCTGTGCTGAACCCCTTAGGTTCTAGAATGTCCGTAACTTAGCAGCTGGAGCAGTGGAGAGGCTGTTATTTACACTCTCGTACCCCCCACATCGATGGCTTCTCTACACTGATGGCTCAGCAGCCTACGTTAACCTTAGCAATGGAGGCATAAATACGGGAACAGGGGCCACTCCATGAATCCTGTGTATTCAAAAAAATTTGAGAAGACAGGAGACCTTGATTTTATCCACAGTCCAATACTATCAAGCTAGATGACTGTAGGTGAGTCACTCTAGACCTGCCTTGTTTGTTGTTTTGGGTTTTTTTTTGGGGGGGGGGGTTCACCTTTAAATGACTCTGTAGGGCAATGGTTCTCCACCTGTGGGTCACAACCCCTCTGGAGAGGTGGAATGACCCTTTCACAGGGGTCACCTGAGACCTTATGATGACAACAGCAACATTACAGTTCAGAAGTAACAACAAAAATAATTCTATTTTATTTCTTTTGGCCCCACCACACCAGGAGGAAGGAACAGTACTAAAGAGTTTCAGCATTAAGAAGGCTGAGAGCGGGGCTGGAGAGATGGCTCAGAGGTTAAGAGCACTGACTGTTCTTCCAGAGGTCCTGAGTTCAATTCCCAGCAACCACATGGTGGCTCACAACCATCTGTAATGACATCTGGCACTCTCTTCTGGCCTGCAGTCATAGGAGGTAAAATGCTGTGTACCTAATAAATAAATAAAAACTTAAAAAAAAAAAAAAAAAAAAAACCAAGAAGGCTGAGAGCTGCTGCAAGAGAAAAAAGGCCTACTTCACTGGGTAAAAGCTCTGGGCTGCTCACCTTGATTTGCCTTCGAATGAGGTCTCTGGTTATGTTGACTTTTGCCATTTTCTCTTAATGATTCAACAGAAGGAAGCTATAGAAGGATCTTCAAGACCCTTGTACATTCCAGCCAAGCCCAGGTCCACAAGACAAGCATTTAATTACCTGCAAGGAAAACAAAAAGCACCATCAGGCCTTGGGAACTGAAATAAGGCACTTTCACAAGCTTGATTCCACTCCTAAAACAGCCCACTAGGCCACTCAAGAATTAATGAGATGGTGGGCTGGCTCTGCTCTGTGGTCAGGATGGAGAGCAGTGCTGGGATTCATGACCACAGGGAGCAATGAGGAATCTCCAGGGACAGTCACCACGCCTCACCAGGTAGGAAGAAGGTAGTTATGTTCTGAAGTCAACAGGTTACAAAACAAATGTCAATGCCCACTTGTGCCATAACATCTGTGGCAAGCAATCTGAACTATCACACTTTAGATCTGAGACCCTCAGCGGGACTGTCCCACAACCAAATCAGTATCATAGACAAACAGTTTCACAAAATCAGACTCAAAAGGGGAGCTTCCAGAGAACTGACACACGAAAGCTCCTGGACCAGGCAAGGAAGCTCCATGCTGCCTTCCATGCTGTGCCTTATGCATCTATTTATGTCCTTTGTAAAAATCCTTTATAATAAACCACTAAGTAGCCTTATCATCATTACTACTACTACTACCAGTGGGCATATGTATGTAGAGACAAGAGATCTCTTTGTGGAACTGGTTCTCCTATCTCTTTCCACCTCCAGTTTCAGGAATGCACTACAGGTGTCCAGGTGGCAGGAGCCATCTCCGTGGTGAGCTGCCATGTGGGTGCTGGGAATCAAACCCCGGTCCTCCGGAAGAACAGTCAGTGCTCCTAACCACCGAGCCATCTCTCCAGCCCCGAGATTTACTAAATTTTTTTAATTTAAGTTTTTTTTATTATTTTTTCCCCAGCCTGAGCACAGTTTCCCTTCCCTTTCCCCACACACTCTTTCTTTTACTTCAGAAAAGTGAGGCCTCCTGTAGATTCCGGCCAGCGTGGCACATCAAGTTGCAGTAAGATTAGGTCCCTCCTCTCTTATTAAGGCTGGATGAGGCAACTCAGTAGAGGAAAGGGTTCCAAAGGCAAGTGACAGAGTCAGAGACAGGCCTGCTCCCTCTGTTAAGAGTTCCACAGGAGGACCAAGCTACACAATCATAATAAATGTAGAGTGCCTAGGTCAGTCAGTCCCATGCAGGCTCTCTGGTTGGCAGTTCAGTCTAGGAGCCCCTGGGAGCCCAGGTTAGTTGATTCTATGGGTTTTCTTGTGATGTCTTTGGCCCTGTAAATGCTTTTTTAAAAGAAGAATGGTAAGTAAATGTGTGATGAGCAGGATTAAAGTGAATAGAGAAATTCTTTGGGCTGGAGAGATGCCTCAGTGGTTACGAGCACTTCCATAGGACC
Organism: Sigmodon hispidus; assembly: GCA_004025045.1. Lineage (NCBI taxonomy): Eukaryota > Metazoa > Chordata > Mammalia > Rodentia > Cricetidae > Sigmodon > Sigmodon hispidus. Next base: position 4,900 of record PVIH01015320.1, on the reverse strand, counting down.
TGAGTTTAATTCCCAGCGTCCACATGGTAGCAAACAACTCCAAGATCTGACAGCCTCACAAAAACATACATGCAGGCAAAATACCAATGTACATAAAATAAGAATAAATAAATTACAAAAAAAGAAAGAAAGTGTGTGGATAGTTTAGCCTTTCCTCCATCACTTCTGAAGCTATTCCTATACTATCTAATTCTGTTTAAAAGAGCAAGCATTCCAATTCTTTAACATATAGCAAAAAGAAACACAAATGCAAAGAGAACATTTAAGACACACAAGTTCTCAATATTAGCAGTTTGGCTAAACAATGCATTGCTACATAATATCACAAAGAGTTTAGAAATGACAGTCACCGGTCACTGAAACAGCTCAGTGTGTAAAGGTTACTTCCCACCAGAAACTGTATGATAGAAAGAGAAGTGATTCCAGTCAGCACATGTACAACCACACACACACACACACACACACACACACACACACACACACACACACTCCCCACACATAAAAATGAATGCAGTATAAAGTTTTTTAAAAATGATAATCATAAACGAAAAATGCCTATACTATGTGCTGCCCATAAACAAATACTATACCTCAGCTAAGCATTAAACATGAATTATAACTACTTTGGAGGTTATGACTTCACCCTACTTTTCAAATGCTCTAGAGCAGTGGTTCTCAGCCTATGGGATGGAATTCCTTTGGGGGTTGAATATCAGAAAACTTGCATATCAGATATTGGCATTACATTCATAACAGTAGCAAAGTTAGTTATGAAGCATCAGTAAAATAATTTTATGGTTGGGGGTCTGATGCACTAATGCTGGTTGTATTAAAGGGAACCCAGAGCCAGATACGGTGGGAGGAGCTAGATACCAGAGAAGTCTCCCAGCCTGCCTTAGATGCCTTCTTGTCCAGTTGTTTGACATCCCGTTAAAGTTAGGGTGTGAGTCACTACGATTTGCTAGTTAGCCTTCAACTCACAGATCTCTGTCTCTGGAGTCATGAGTTATGGGTTGGGTGTGGTCCCCCCTGCTGGGATTAAAGGTGTGAGTTACCACTCTCTGACTCAGAATGTATCACCACAGGAGTCACCAAAACTTGAGGGTGTTGAAGGGTTGTACCATTAGGAAGGTTGATCACCACTGCCCTAGAGGGAGGGGGATGAGGGAAAGGAGGGAGGAAGGCATGGATAATATGTTAGCCAGAGACTGCTGAGTGTCTTCAACTTGGCCCTCTATATTCCCTTTTTGAACACAGGATCTCCTCCTGAACTCAGAGCTCACTGCCCAGAGAACTCTAAGGATTCTCCTGTCTCTCTCCCCAGCACTAGGACTCTTAGTGACGACCACCATGCCTGGGTTTCTGGAGACATGAAGAGTCATGTGGTTGCATGGCCAGCCAAGCTGTCTTTTTTTTTTTTTTTTTTTTTTTTTAAACTTTATTTATTTGTTTATTTATTTGCCTTGGTGTTTGCCTGGAACTGGAACTACAGACAGTTGTTAGCTGCCATGTGGGTGCTGGGAATCGAACCTGGGTCCTCTGGAAGAGCAGACGGTTCTCTTAACCGCTGAGCCATCTCTCCAGCCCCCAGCCAAGCTGTCTTTAAGCACCAAGGCACGTTTAGTTTTAATTGGGGGGAGGGGTAAAATGCCCCAAAGTTGTTTATGGCATAGGATGGCTTTAGGGGGAATGTGTTTCAAGACTTGGTCTGACTATGTAGCCCTGGCTGTCCTAGAACTATGTAGACCAGGCTGGCCTCAAATTCACAGAAATCTGCCTGCCCTTGCCCTTGCCCCCAAAGGCATGCCCCGAAGGGGTGGAGGTGTGGATCTTCTGAGAAGAGATTACTGAGACAAAGCCAGAAAGGTTCAAGCATCTTGGGAGGAGCCAGGCTGATGATGTGGGCCTGTCATTCCAACTACCTGGGAGGCTGCTTAAGACTCTGAGGTTCCAGCACTCAGGAGGCAGAGGCAGGTAGATCTCTGTGAATTTGAGTCCAGCCTGGTCTACAGAGAAACCCTGTATTAAAAAAGACTCTGAGGTCAATACCTGCCCAAAGTTACAGAGTTCAAGGCCAGTAATTTAGTGAAACTCTATTTCAAAAAAGAAAAACGGGTGGTGTGGTCGAACATGCCCAAGGCCCTGGCTTCAACCTCAGCATGGCAAAAAGCTGGTAAGTACATTGTTGTCTTTTCTCCTGGAACTTACTCTATAGACCAGGCTGGCCTTGAACTCTGAAATCTGCCTGCATTTGCCTGGGATTAGAGGCCTGCATCACCACTACTCAGCTTCCTGTTGTCATTCTAAACATTAGCAGAGAGATTCATGAGCACTTAACAGTTTCACAGCATCACATAAGCCAATAAACTGGAGCCAGTATAGAAACCTAACCTAAGCCTATATAACTCAAAGCCCATGTTCTTAATCAATGGAATGTTCTTTTCTGGAATAATGGCCACCTCCATGAATATCCAAAGAGCCAAACAAACCACAATTACTTATTCACTAGTTTCCTTTGTAGCATTAACCAAGAGTTTAACATGGAGATTACTAGATAAAGACACAGCACTTACAACAGAGCTCAGAATCAAGACAGATGGTTTTAGTTAAGATTTATGTAGGCGGGCTGGAGAGATGGCTCAGCGGTTAAGAGCACCATCTGCTCTTCCAGAGGACCCGGGTTCGATTCCCAGCACCCACATGGCAGCTAACAACTGTCTGTAGTTCCAGTTCCAGGCAAACACCAAGGCAAATAAATAAATAAAGTTTTAAAAAAAAAAAAAAAAAAAAAAGATTTATGTAGGCTTCAAAACACAGAAAGATAGACAGCAGAGAAAGGAAACCAGGCACACAGAAAACCAGTCAGTCAGGAGGTAAAATAAAAACATGAAACTGTTAAATTCCATATATCGGGGCTGGAGAGATGGCTCAGAGGTTAAGAGCACTGACTGTTCTTCCAAAGGTCCTGAGTTCGATTCCCAGCAACCACATGGTGGCTCACAACCATCTGTAATGACATCTGGTACCCTCTTCTGTATACTGTATACATAATAAATAAATAAATTTTTTTTTTTTTAAATTCCATATAGCTAATACCTACTTAGCATTTTAATGAACATTTCTGCTCTGCCCTGAGAAGAAATAGTAGCATGTTGGAAAACCGCCCTGGAATACAGCCTGGCTTTTCTCAAGGAAACAAAGACTCAATACCTTCCCACAAAGTTTTGTGGGTACATCTAACTAGATAAAAAACTTACAGAGGAAGAAATGCCTTTAAATCTACTAAGGGGCACAAGTTTCATATTTCCATCCAAAAGTCAAACATAAAAAGTTAGATCATCAAATCAAAACTTATTTCACACTGAAAAGATGAAGTCAGAGAGAACTTCTAAGGGCTACTTCAAAGAGCATTTTAAAGTTAGATTTATTTATTGTGTATAAATAATACATACATGTATCCCTGCAGGCCCGAAGAGGGCACTACATCTCATTATAGATGGTTGTGAGCCACCATGTGGTTGCTGGGAATTGAACTCAGGACCTCTGGAAGAACAGTCAGTGCTCTTAAGCTATCTCCCCAGCATCTCAACAAGCATTCTTGAAACAGCCAACAGGTTAGGTACAGAGTTGGGGGATGGGGATGAGACTGACATAAGATGGAAGACTCAAGAAGATGACACCAACAGGAATTCTATCTTGGATGCAGTATGCAAATTACATGATGGCTGAGATTATTAATTTCAAGAATTTTAGCACAAGAATTTTAATGAGCTGGACTTGGAAGGACCAACTAACTCTTTTTCATGCTAATGTATTCGTAAATCTCAGAAGGAAGCACAGAAGACAGGACAGTAACCATGGAGAAGAATATGACAATAGGAACCACAAGAAAAAGAGAGCAGAGCACGTGCTCGTCACTCTGAGGAGGGATAGTGGGCGCCACACCCAACTTTCACACTTGGAGCTGAAGAACATTGGAAGCTAATTTGTTTATAAAAAGTAAAAACTCACTAAAGACTTTCTCTGGGTAGAAATTTCCAGTGTATGATGTGTAATTAGGATGCTGCAGGCCAGCCCTGATAGACACTCAGGAAAGAAGAAAAAAGTGAATTGTCTAACATGGGCTAGTACAGAGGAAAACACATGACATAATGTTTTAACAGAACGATGAGCAGAGCTGCTTCTCTGAAGGTATTCTCCCATGGCCTAAAGATCACTAGCATGGCACCTTTCACCCTATCCTGACTGCAGATTTTTAGCTTAAGCTCTAGAAAACTTCTACACTAATAGAAAACTAATACTGAGGGTCAGCAAGGTGGTTCAGCAGGTAAAGGTGCTTAAATTTGATCCCTAGAACCCACAGGATAACATGGAAGGAGAAATCCAACTCCTGAAGTTGACTTCTGACCTTCATGCACACTGTGGCACACGCACACCCATGTATGTAATCGTACACATGATACATACTAAAGAAAAGATGATGACAATTAACAGCTGGCTTTGGAGGAAAAAAAATCTGCTCATAATGCAAAGGATACCAACAATGTAAGAGGTGAGGCTGGCGAGCCTGAGAAGTTATTCATCTGGCAGCAAGGAGTAAGTGTTCATATGCAAATGTTAGTAACAACCCCATTTCCTGTTGGTCATTGTCCTTTGTCTGCCTAGATAATGTAGCAGAAAAAAATTAAAACAAGGGGCTGGAGAGATGGCTCAGAGGTTAAGAGCACTGACTGTTCTTCCAGAGGTCCTGAGTTCAATTCCCAGCAAAACCACATGGTGGCTCACAACCATCTATGATGAGGTCTGGCGCCCTCTTCTGTAAAACTGTATGCATAATAAATAAATAAATAAAAAAAAATTTAAAAAAAAAAAAAAAAAAAAAAAAAAAAAAAAAAAAAAA